>JAPDVU010000008.1:32339487-32404487 GCA_026230045.1 Corynorhinus townsendii | reverse complement strand
CTGAACAGTTCTATCCTCACTGCTTGGTTTGCCACACCACAAAGCAAACCAAAAGACAGATCAGCATTGAACCTAACAGATTGCACTAAAGTAAATATAATTTTTAAATCGTTTAAACCGCTTAATCTCATCTCAATCACATCAAATATGTTAGAGCAAACATATTTCCATCTCCCATTTAGAGTTTAAAGAGGCACAAAGGAGAAAAACAATCTAATTAAATAGAACAGTAGATATGGTTTTATAAATTACCAATGCCTTTCAAAGTTAATATTTTAAAGTCACAATTAGCAAAAATATTTTAAAGAAACAGTTTTCTATAGCACAACCATCATGTTCTCAAACTGACATGAGAAAGTTCTATCTTCCTGACCTATCCCCATGTTGTAGTTGGCCAGCAGTTAGCCTTTTGTAATAGTAGATGAGAGACACCGGAATTTAACTGTTGGAACTAGTTACAGTGATAAACAGTGACCACGTGGACATTACTGATAGATGAGAAAAGGCTTTATTTATAGAGCCTTGGGGAGAATAAATTCTATCCAATTGTTTCCTTCTTTAAAAACTGCAGTAAACGTTTTAAAAAGAGATCAGTAATCATTACTAAAAGATTGCCATACTTATTTCTGTCCCTTATTTCTTTCAGATGCCTGAGCTAACTGGAGCTCAACGATCAGATTATCAAAGGCAAAAAATCACCTTCCCATCTAAAAACAGCCAGCCCTCTCACTACATTCCTTAGACAATATATCCTTAAGTGGGGGTGGGAATGGGGAGAGGGAGGTGGAGAATTTTATGACAAAGGAGAATGGAGTTGTGACTCGACAGTCTAAGGGTATAGCTATACACATAGCCTTGAAGGAAATCCTGTGAAAATCAACCAACAAACAAAAATCTATCCAAATAACCACTCTCTGAAGAAGTTACTTTTTTCCCCTTATATTCAGTGCTGGTAGGGGGTTTGTTATAGTGAGAGAGGGCCAGGCCCTGTATCTCCTGTGCTCGCATTGTTCTGAGGCTGACAAAAACCTAGAGCAGGTTCATTCTCTGCAATCAAATGTAAACTTTTCACCAACTTGTTTAAATTCTTTTTCTCTAAATACATATAAACTGATCATTAGCTTATCCATACATTATAGCAGTCTCAATAAAAAAAATTTTAAAAAGCTCTGGAATTTAGGACACAAAACTTCAGGATTTTTAGGTAAGCATGTTAATGGTTTGAAATTCAAAGAGGCAATCAATCTGATTTTCTCTCTTAAATAGTTGTGCTATAAAAAAAACTATTTCTTAAATGATTTCTTGCTTAAATGACAAAAAAAAAGCATGGTCAAAATATGTGAGGGGCTTCTTCCCAGGTCAGATTCATGCTGGTACTTTCAAATAACCCTTCAAATAATCTGTCAGGATAGAAAATTGTCCTACGTTTATTGTTTTGTCCAGGAATTACTATTTTTCAAAGACCTGATCTGCAATTTGTGTACATGACAGGTTTTACTTAGATCTAGGAGCAAGTGACAACTTCCAAGGCCTGTGGGCATTTGGACAGTTTTATTTTATTTAAAAGTTTTTACTCACACTTTAAAAAGTCTCCTTGGTATTTGGAAATTTTAAAATGTTAATCTGGTATAGTTTATAGCTCTATGAAATCTCAAAGTGTCCTACATACATTAAATGCTTAACACGAAGGAAACCCAGTCATTTCTGAAAAACCCAAATGCTAGCAATGTCTGTTTATTATCCAAATAAATATTTAAATGAAGTTGCCAATTTCAATGCTGTTATAATGGCTACTACCATTTTATAAAATTCCAAGATTGCATGCTTTGAGGTTTAATGCATTCAACATTTTTTAGAATCTTTAAATGCTGAAAAAATGTTTATATTTGCCATTATAGAATATGGAAAGAAACCCACATAGCTTATTAATGTCTTCTGAATTGTTTAAGAGGATTTTAAGATATGAGTTAAAAGAATTTCATAATCTTAATTTCAATTTCTCCTTTTCATTTAATAGTAGACATTCATTAGGACCCACACACTGTAATAAATTATAATAATTTCAAACAAGAATTAAATTACTAGGTATCTATTGAAAGAGCCATTTTTTCTTAGGTACCCTGTAATCTAACTGTCAAATTTAAAATCTATTCCCAATCAACTCTTCACAACATTCACATTTATTCATCTATGTTAAATTAATAAAAGGTGTGAATAATACTGACAAAATTGATCATTATTGTTCATGTAGATTTAGAAAATTATAAGGTAATCTAAAATGTAAAAGGAATTGAGAGAAACGATTAAGGTTCTTATAAATAAATTCACCCTATGCTATTTTTTCAAATCAAGACTGAAACTTCTACGACTTATTTAAATTGACTATACAAGGTATTTGATAAATTGCACAGTTTTAGAACATAAACCATTTTCATTATTTTTGACAAATATCAGTACAAAGACTCTACTGTAGCACTAGGTTTCAACAAATACTTTAGGAAGCGATGCCAAAATGATGCTGGAAGATAAAACCCAATAGTAGTCTGAGACAGTTTACAGTCAAATGCAGTTTGATGAAGAAAAGACACAGCCACAAGGGGACATCAAAAAGAGATGGTCCTCCCTGAAATAAATGCTATCTCCTTCATTTTTCTTCCAGATAAAGCAATGCAGGTATAATTCTTACCTAACCACCAAAGATAAATACAGTCCCATTGGCTAACATCCCCAAACAGAACTCCCTTTAGAGAACAAGTTTGCACACTTACTATATTTCCTACCTCTAACCTTGCTGACCCTCTCCTCTTTAACTGGCATCCCTGAAGATAAAGTAAAGTGTATCAACATCTGTTCCCATTCATACCGATTTTAATTTACCAAAAGAGCTTTGCTATTTTCAGAGCAGACTCCAGAGCACAATGACAGATTTAGGGCCTTTACTGGGGTTGCATTTCTAGTGTGTCAGCATTTCCTACTCACCAAGAGGAGATTCCAGGGGGTCACAACAAAGGAATACCTGAAATTCAAACTTCATTATAGAGATTTTTCCCACCCGTACTTATTTCATCACAACTTAAACTTGCAACATGCTCTCCTATTTAGAGGGGACATCGTTGGTGTTGCACAGTAATTAGACTAAAATTATATAGACCTGGGGTAAAGATGAATGTCCTGTAGGCCTTTTTTGTGGAAATCTACTTACATAATTACCTCTTCCAGGACTTTATATCTGACTGAAATTTAATAACCATTATATAACAATTTTATAACTCTTTACATTTGTAAAGTACTCTAATGCTTTTTAAAATACTGCACTTGCTTAATCTTTGTTTCATAATTTAATCAAAAGTATTGAGTTTTAAGTCAAAAATAGTCTTTCCATTCTAAGTATTCCACAGTTGTATTTTTTATACCAGGCTTTATTCAGAGATTTTTTTTAATGTGTATAAAGTTAGTCTCACACCATTCCATCCCGGTGTCCCTGAAGAATTCAGTGTTTTTACCACACAATATGAAGAACAACTTGGGAAAACAATACGCAAGTTGTGTTGTAATCAAATAACAACTAAGACATGAGCAGCTGAGCAGAAGGAAGATGGGCAGCGGAATGCCGTGCAGCAATCAGCACTGTTGACTAATCAGAATTTGAGACACTAGAAGGTAATAAGGGTATTATAAAGAATGGCTTATTGAAGGAGCAGCTGTTTATGTGTAGCTCACTGTTTAAATGAGTTCCACTAGATTGCCATGGTATGTTTTGGTGAAAATGTTTAACTCCTTTTAAAATGATCATTAGAGAAGCAACAGCAAGTACCAAGTGGCAAGTTTGGAGAAATCAAAGCACCAACTAAGATTTAACAGCTTTGGAACTGTTATCTGGGTGTTTGGAAATTATAGGAAATACTGATTCCAATAGCCTTTTATGTTAAAAGTACTTAGGTACTCATTCATCTCTTAAAAACTTTAGAAGTTGGGTCTATACCACAATCATTGTTGGGTTGCAATGGGGACAAAGATGAGGTTGTGATATAATGGGGGACTCTTCAGAGAATGATGAAAAGAAAAAGCAGAGTGAAAATGCCCATCTGGACAGCTGCAAAGCAGAGACTGTCTTAGGATTTAGAAATCTGTCCATCTTCTCAATAAGCAGAGGAAATAAGACCTTGAATTAAATTTCAAAATAAACTTTTTAATGTTTTTGGCTATATGTTTAATATAATACCAAATGTTTTTGGCTATATGTTTAATATAATACCAAAATTACTCTCCTATCCTGAGTTAGAGGAAGTAAATAATTTTTAAAGCAAAGAAGAGAGAATGCCAAATAACATTTAATTCACTAATGTTATTTTCACAAAGTAATTATCATCTTATTCAAAACTGTCATACATTTGTGTTGGCTTTGCAATCGGATCGACTTAAAGGGTTTTGTCTCCCTTACTTTCACCCAAGAAGTAATTGTCTATTGTTTTTCGGTCCTAGGAAAAAACAAACAACAAAAAAATCCAAAAATTACAAGAGAAAGGCACCAAATCATACGTCAAAGAATTTATCATAATATAGTATTATGAGTATTTCATTTTGATAAGTGTTCAGTAAGATTTTAAAGCAGCCAGCAAGTGGCCAAAACTCTGCCATCTTTTGTAACAGTTTACATGTCAAACTGGCAAAGTGCCCATAGTGTAAGGCAGGAAAAAAATTCTATTTAATGTCTGCCCCACAAGGCAACATGAGGTTTGATTGGCAGAAAGCAGAGAGCGGCTTTTGATCATGTGTCCTAACAAGCAGTTCCAGCTCCTGTCTTTTCAGCTGATGGGCTCCACATTACCCATTCAAACAGAAGTGACAGACCACTGCACTACGCTCGGCTCCAGTCATACGCAGGGGGGGGCGATGCTGGAGACAGAGTTACTGATTAAATATATCACTTTTTCAAGACAAGCAGGTTGTCTGAATCAAAGTTGGACAGAAGAGACTCAACATTATTAAAAGGGGATATAAAACTGGGACTGAGTGATGTCCGGCCAGTTTGTACAGCCTCAGGGATTCCCAGGCTGACAAGGGGAATAAGGAACATCAGAGCTCATAAAACAGGGTCAGAAATTAGCTGTGACACCTTGGCTATTTTCCCATCACTTCAGGACCACTGGATTTCAAAATTCTGGAGTCTCTTTTTACCTTTTTTATTTTCGTGTTTTGTTGTTTTTTTTAAGTGAGTTCAGTACAGGAAGAAAAACACATTACAGTAGGATTATTGCAGTTTGTCAATTATAGCCTTAAAGAAAATAAAGTACTGGATGCAAACAATTGTATCCCATTTTAAAATATACTAATACATTTTCGTCTAACAAGGACCCTTATTTTAGAATTCTATTGCACATTTTTTGTTTGGTATTATAGTGTAACTTAAAATCCAGGAATATTAATCACAGAAATTATATAGTTTAATACAAGGGTGGGCAAAAATAGCTTTACATTTGTAAGCATGCAAATCACAGAGCTTATTCTTGTATTATTATTTATTATTGTACCATTTTCCATATAAACTTTAAACCTATATTCTTTGCTATAGCATGTATTATCATTTAAAGCTTTTGCTTTAAATATATTTAGAGACATAAACATCTAAAATGTATAGAAATGTTCATTGTTTAAATGTTATGGGATTTTAAAATTATTGAATATAGATTCTTATAATATTTGGTACATTATCAGCTTCATATGTACACAAATAAATAAAATCTAAAGTTCTTTTCTATTTGCAAAGTTAAGAATAAATGTCCAAAGCAGCCAAAAAGAAAATAATTCTCTAGCTATAAAAATTAAAGCAGTTAAGTAAAAATATAAACAATCATCTGAAACAATACAGTTGAAACCAAAATATATAATCAAATAAATGGTACATTCAGAAGTCATCTTAAAACAGTTCTTCCACAAGATTTTTCTTCTCAACTACATTATAAAAATTTATATTTTTGTGTGGGCTTTTTTATTAGCATGCTCCAGCTATTCCTTGGAACACTTGTTATTAGTTTTGACATCACTGTAAATATTTAGTAGCAACCTGCTTGTTAGGTATTTAAATTGTGATGAAAAGATTAAATACTCCTACCAATATGAAGACAGAGTTTTAACAGAGAAGAGTAAGGAGTTTAAAGCAGTCATGAAATAGGATGCTGAATCAATGGGGATAGAGGACAGAGATTGATATTGGCTAGACCATGGTAAAATTACAATGTAATGGTTTATGTTAAATCTATGAAAAGTAACATTTTGCTTTATTATGTTATTCATTTTGTTAAGTTACATTTTAAAATTAATTTAACTCTTGCTAATATGTATTATTAAAGTTATATCTCAGAATAATCTTAATAAAAATAATATTGGATTTGTGTTCTATATATCATAGAATATGCTTTCTCTGATAATTAAATTTATATTAATCAAATATGCATTTTATTGCATGAAAAATAAAGTTATATATCGTCTGCCTTCTGCACTTCCCGTCTTTAAAGTCTTTGAGGATGATGAAGATTATAATAAATTTTATTCAAAATTATCACAGGCACAATCAAGCAATTATTTAGAAATCTAGTTAAGAAAGCTATCTTGAATAGGATTATATTACTTCATATGTAAGCCCAGATTTAAGAATAAAAGGGGAGGATCTTAGCAATTGCTTCTCAAACCTAAAACACAGTAAAAATGACATTTCGTTTTTCCCTCTCAAATATGGATTGCAAGTAACCACCATTTTTATTTTTATTTTTAATCATTCCTACTACCACCTTCACCATGTGCCTTTTATTTAAAGACTGGTAAGGAAAAGTATAGGAAATTGCTACAATGAGTAGTAACCTACAATAGGTAGGAGGAGACAAAATTGGCATATGTATTGCCACTGAAAACACATTAGACTAAGTAAACCTGAAGCACTCCAAAATACATTTTTCTCTTCCTGTAAAAACTGACTGCATATTACCCACGCTTTACCAGGCAAGTCTTTTAAATTCCATGCCAGGAAAGACTGAAGAAAATGGGGGGGAAATTCACAAAATATTGTGCGACACCATAAAAAAAAAGAACACTTTCTTTAAAAAAAAATCCAAAATAATTAATTATTTTAGCCACTATATTATTGCTTACAGTAATACACAGCAATAACATTTACATTGATTGAAATCTGTTTCCTTAATGTGAAATTTGTTTGGGGTTAATTAGTAAGGCTGAGGAATAAGCTTAATAATTTTACGTTGTTTACACTGGAGGCAGTTTTCCAGGAGCACTGCTCAGGGAGGAAGTGGCATCTTCTAATTTCAGACAAAACATGGAGGTGAGGGCAGCTGCTCACTGTGGGATGGCAAGCCAGGCCTTCCTCCTTTAGCAAGCCTCCTCGCTACTTGGGGTGTCTACTGGCAACATTACAAAGTTGTTCAAATAATTTCTCAGGCCTGGTAAGTTTCTAAATCAAATACTGAGCTGAGCAGGGGGGAAAGAAAAAGACTTACACAAATGGAGAAAATCCACAATGCTAGACATTTTTACTACCCCTTCCTTAAGAAAAAGCAGGTCTAATTAGTTGTCGCCCTAAAATGCGTACCTAGCATTTTTATTATGTATTATAACATTTTGCTCAGAGCTGACAATTTTATTCTGACAAGCACTGTCTGGAGAGCTCTCAATAAATAATACATTGACAATTTTCAGTAAATAAGCAGTGGACACAAATCGTTATCCTTACTTACAGCTGCCCCACTCTAATAGTGCTTTTACAAGGGAGGTGACTATTCAGTCTAATGCAATCCTCTCAGTGCTGGAAAGACATTTTCATTCATTACCACGGTCACAAGCACTTAAAGCACTTTTAAGCCCTGTTGCAAAACAGCAGGAATGGCAGAGCAAGTGGGGCTAACAAAAACTAAAGTTCATCATCACCAGAGAACATGAGGCTGTTCACCTAAACAACTAGGAAAATCACTTAAGCCTGAACCACCTCAACACTTTTGGATCCACATGTCTAACAAGAATATAAGATTTTCTTTGGCAATTAAATGGTACTCTTCATAAGCCCAAATACAATGGGCTTTGTTTTCTGTATTAAATTTGGTTCATCGTTCAATAGTATCTTTGAAGCATCCTCATATAAGAGGTCATATGCTATGACTTGAGCGCTATACCTTAGGTCAATGTACAGAAACTGAACAAATAAATCTGAATCCCGATGAACACTTCTGAAACTACACCATAACTTTTCTTCTTTCTCTCATTAGCTTTTCTTCCCTAACCTGAGCCCCTAACATCAACACCCTAACTAGTCGCTAAACCACTAACGCAGTACTGAATTTCTTTGTTTTACTATATATATTAATTTTATTTTCCAGATACTACTCAGAAATACAAACTTACATGAATAGGATTTAAAGAAGTAGTAATAAAACGAGGAGGTAATATCTATATACTTTGAAATAAAAAGCCTGTAATTTGTCCTTTCACCCTACTTTGTGAAGGACATTGTTTCAATATGCCAAGATTTCCGGTACTATCTCAGGTTAGGTCACATGTAAGAATCAACCATCAAATGCATAAATAAGTTAAACAATACATTGATGCATCCCCCTCTCTCTCCCTTCCTCTCTCTCTCGCAAATCAATCAATAAATAAAAATTATGCATTTTAAAAAAGTTATTAGACAATCATTGACCATGACTATAGCTGAAAATATGTTGCCCAATCAGATGATTTCATGGTATCATATTATATGGCTTGGGCTATAGTGCAGAGCAGTAGAGTACAATATAGTACACTATAGCTTAGTTTTCCACCTTTAGTGTACATCTGAAATACATGGAAAGCTTGTTAAAACACAGATTGCTGGGGCTCATCACAAGTTTCTAATTTCAGTAGGTAAGGGGTGAGACCCAAGAATTTGCATTTCTAACAAGTTCCCAGATGATGTCAATGGTACTGACAATTTGAACCACTGGACTACAGAATTGAGTTTACCTGAACATAGAAGATGCACAAGACCCCTACTGGCCTAGAGTCACTTCTCTTTTATATAAATAGAATGACAGATTACAAAAGTTCCATGTGTGGAGCAAATCGGATACCAACTTCCACCTAAAAGCAACAATCACTAATCACAATGAGTTCTTTAACAAAAAGGTGACTAAAGCCATAACAATGATAGCATAGGGAGCCAAGGAGTACTCTTCTGGCCCGCTGGATACATCCCCTTTACAGAATGCTCCAACTCAGTGCATCTAAACCCAAACCTTCTCCCTAAACTTTCTTATCTATTACTAGAGGCCCAGTGCATGAAATTTGTGCATGGGGGTGTGCCCCTCAGCCCAGCCTGCACCCTCGCCAATCTGGGACCCCTTGATCAGGCCTAAACGGGCAGTCGGACATCCCTCTTACAACCCAGGACTGCTGGCTCCCAACTGCTTGCTTGCCTGCCTTCCTGATTGCCCCTAACCACTTCTGCCTACCAACCTAATCACCCCCTAACCACTCCCCTGCCAGCTTGATTGATGCCTAACTTCTCCCCTGCCAACCTGTTTGCCCCAAACTGCCCTCCCCTGCAGGCCTGGTCACCCCTAACTGCCCTCCCCTGAAGGCCTGCTTCCCCAAATTGCGCTCCCCTGCAGACCTGGTCCCCCCCCCCCCGTCTGCCCTCCCCTGCAGGCCTGGATCCTCACTAACTACCCTTCCCTGCAGGCCTGGTTGCCCCCAACTTCCCTCCTCTGCCAGCCTGGTGACCCCTAAATGCACTCCCCTCCAGGCTTGATCGCCCCCAACTGCTCTCTCTTGCAGGCCTGTCCCTCCCAACTGCCCTCCCCTGCTGGCCATCTTGTGGCAGCCATCCTGTGTCCACATGGGGGCAGCCATCTTTGACCACATAGGGGGAGCCATCTTGTGTGTTGGAGTGACGGTCAATTTGCATATTACTCTTTTATTAGATAGGCTATTCATATTCTTTTTTTTTTCTTACTTTTATTAGTATTTAATTTATGCTGACAGTATTCCCAGGCCATAAGTTTTTGTTTCTTCAATTTCTTCTGGGATATCTTTCTCTTCTATGCAACCTCCTCTTCTGGTTTAGGAACCATCTGCACTCTTTCAGTGAGGATCCTCTCAATGTGGCAGGGAGAGCGCATGGATGGGTCAGTCTGCCCATGAGCTCTGTAAGTTGCCACATCGAGGGAGCTTTGCTCACCTGCTCAATGAACAAAGAATCTACATCTCTATATTTTTAAGCACCTGCAGTAAAATTTCATCACCCTTTTTTGGGCCACCAACCCTGCATCCAGCCCACTTTATAGCCTGGGTACACCTACCAACTCCATTGGAAAGAAGGAATGGCACTCACTGCTTCTGGAAATTGACACCCTTCAGCTACTTGGTGGCTTTTCAGATATGCATACCCTTGACGGTCTGGGCAGTTTCACAAATGTTCCTAAAGTAAAAATAAAGATCTGAACCTCTTGATTTGCATAATTTGTGGTGTTTTCTGTTTGATAAGGAACTATTTTCAGGGGTCACACCTCAGCCTGCTTACCAAAAGAATATATGAATATATTCACTTTCTTAATAACCCCACCATTAAATCTCCCTGCTTCGTTACTTCAATTGTCTTTGACTCTCACCCCAACCTCACAAACCCATACCTAATTAGCAACTTCAAATATATATATACTGGTTCCTCTACTCTTATCTCCTGCTACTGCTTTATGTTTAGACTATTATCAGTCCATGCATAGCCCATTAAAATAGCCCACTAAAAGATTTTCCTGCATTTGGCCTCACTGCTTTCCAACTGATAATCACAATGCCACCAAAGTTATTCTTCTAAGAAATGTGTCCATTTATGTCACTCATCCTCTTGCTTACAAAGCTCTTAATTGCTCACTACTACCCAAAATCCAAACTCTTAAGAATGGCCTCAGTCTATTTTATCAGTCATGTCTCTTGTCCTAGCCACACCAAACCTCTTGAATTCACCAAACACACAGGTTTATTTATACTACTGAAACTTTATACATTCTGTTTTCCCTACCTGTGATTCTATCTCTTCTTTACTATAAATAGCTTATAATTCATCAAAATCCAGTTTAAATGTCTACAACTCCCTTTTAAGATCTCCTAGACAAAATGTTAGTTCCCTGTTCTGTACTCCTACAGCATTTTACAGAACTTTCTACTATAGCACTTATTATAATATAATTACTCTATGTGCATGTTTCCCCCACTAAACTAAACACCAACACTTATTTGTCCCTCTGTTCATCTTCTTCTCCTCTGTCTCCATTTTTCCTCTCCCCATCTCAGGCCCATTTCATCAGGAGAAAGAGTTTAATAAATGTTTATGGAAATAATGAGTATATAAATAAATACATATGTATATATATGTGTGTATGTATATGTGTGTGTGTGTGTGTGTGTGTGTGTGTGTGTTTATGTGTTCTCTTAACTGAAGAGACACTCCCTAAAAATTGAATCAACTCATCTCCTTTGAGCCATAATATTATTTATCTCTTTGGAACCTTTTATAAATCGACAGATTTTTAGATTGATGCATATTGCTAAATGTTAAGATCTATACTAGGCACTGGGAAGATAGACTAAAGATATGGTTTGTGTCCTCAATGAAATTAAAATATTCTTGGGAGGCAAGATCAACAAATATAAATAGCAAATAATACTTTCCATCTTTTATAAAAAAATCAGTTGAGCATATTTTTGTGATTCTATTTGTGGGTTCTCTATATTATGTTCCATCGATCAATATGTCTATTTTTTTTGCCAAAAACACATTGTTTTGATTACTGTAGCTACATAGTTAATCTTAGTATTGGGTACAATAATTCCTAACATTTTATTCTTCTTTGTCAAGAATATCTTAGCTATTCTAGGTCCTGTCCCTTCCTATATAAATTTTAGAACAAGTTTGTCTATGTACATGATAGTCTTGTCGGATATTGATAGGAATTGCATTAAACATACAGATCACTTGGGGAAGAATTGTCATACTTACCATATTGAGTCTTCCAACCCAGGACATGGTATGTCTTTCCATTTATATAGGCCTTCTTGGACTTCTCTTATCAGATTTTTATAATTTCAGCATCAGATCCTGTACATGTTTTATTAAATGTATACCTAACCTTTTCATCTTATTTGGAACAAGTGTAAATAGTATTGTGTTTTTTACTTTGATTTTCATTTGTTCATTGCTAATATATAGGAATGTGGTTAATTTTTATGTGTATATATAGGTTTTATATCCAATGACGTTGCTAATGCAAAAGAAAAAATGAAACCTAAACCTTGCAAATGCAATAATGTGACCTAAACTTCCCACATGACAGCAAATAACTCTAAGTGGATTATAGATTTAAATATAAAATGTAAAACTATGCATCTCTTAGAAAAATACACAGGAGAAAATGTTTAGAACATTAAGCTAAGCAAATGGTTCTTAGACTTAACACCAAAAGCAATGATCCCTAAAATAAAAAATGGATTAATTAGACCTCTTCAAAAGTCTGTTCTGTGAAGGCCTATGTAAAGAAAATGAAAAGGTAAGTTACAGACTGAGAGAAAATATTTGCAAACCACATATCCAGCATAGCACTAGTATCTAGAATTATAAAGAACTCTCACAACTTTAAAGTTAAAATAATCCAATTAAAAATAGACAAAAGATGTGACTAGATATTTCACCAAGAAGGATAGATACACAGATGGCCAACAAGCATATGAAATGATGTTCAACATCACTAGCCATAAGAGAAAATCAATTTAAAGCCACACTGAGGTCTCACTACACATCTATCAGAATGGCTAAAATGAGTGTGACCAAACCAAATGCCGACAAAGATGCAGAAAATCTAGATCACTCATACATTGCTGGTGGGAATGTGAAATGTTTCAGTTTCTTAAAAAACTAAACATAACTTATCATACAACCCATAAATTATACTCCTGAGCATTAATCCCATAGAAACGAAAGTTACGCTCACGCAAAAACCTGTACACATACGTTTATAGCAACTTTATTTGTAATATCCAAAAGCTGTATATTTGAATTAAAGATGTCCTTCAACCTCGTAAATGATTAAACAAACTGTGATACGTACATGTGATACAGACCACTGAATACTACTCAGCAATAGAAACTAGCATGCCTGCTTGGATACTATTGAACCCAATACAACAACCGGGCTGAAGCTCCAGGGAATTATGCTGACTTATTTTAAGAAGTCAATTTTTAAAACTTACATACTGTATAATTCCATTTATGTAACATCTTTAAAATGTCATAATGTTAGAAATCAAGAATATATTAGTGGCTGAGGGATTTGGCACGGAGGGTGAGGAGCTTTAAAGTGGAAGGGAAGTAGGTATGGTTACAAGAGAGTAACACAGGGATCCTTGTGGTGTTGGAACTATTGTGAGTCTTGATTGTGGTGGTGATACATGAGCCTAAACAGGTGATTTACAGGTGATGAAATTGTATAGAACTGAACACACAACTAAGTACAATTAAAACTGGAGAGACAGAGTAAAATTGGTGGTTTGTATCAATGCCAATAACCTGGTTGTGATATTATATTTTTGCAATTGTGGCCACTGAGGGGAAATAGACAAAGTGCACACTGGGTCTCTCTGTATTATTTCTTATAACTGCATGTGAATCTATAATTACCTCAAGTTTTTAAAAAGCGAACAATATAATTCGAGTTCTAATCTATTGATAAATGGAGTGTTTTTTCAGCTTTATTGATATGTAACCAACATAAATGGAAGATACTTATAGTATACAATGTGATGATTTGATACATATATACATTGTAAAAAGATTCCCCCCATCAAGCTAATTAGCACATCCATCACCTATTTACTCCTTTTTTGTGGGGAGAGGAGTTTAAGAACACTGAAGTTCTATTCTGCTAAGATTTATACTAACCTTAGCAAATTTTAATTATACAATGTTATCCATTATGGTCACCGTGTTATACATTAGCTCTTTTTTATTTTTTTTAATTTCTTTATTGATTAAGGTATCACAAATTTGTCCTCATGCCCCCATTCCCATCCCAAACCCCTCCCCATACATGCCCCAACCCTCCTGTAGTCCATGACCACTGGTTAGGCTTATATGCATGCATACAAGTCCTTTGGTTGATCTCTGCCCCTTACCCCCACCCTCCCCTACCTTCCCTCTGAGGTTTGACAGTCTGATCGATGCTTCCCTATCTCTGGGTCTGGTGTTTGTTTGTTTGTTTGTTTGTTTGTTTGTTTTTAATTTCTTTATTGATTCTGGGTCTGTTTTTGTTCATCAGTTTATGTTGTTCATTATTTCCCCTAGTATACATTAGCTCTTCATACCTTATTCATCTTATAGCTGAAAGTTTGTAGCCTTTTATTAAACTCTCCCTACTTTCCCCATACCCTGCGCCTGGCAACTTTTAAATTTGACTCTTTTTTTAGATTCCACAAGTTTTAGGAAAGGAAGACATTATGAGAGCTAAAGTAGTTAGAAGAAGACCAGCTATGATATAGCTCTAGTACATTATAAAATGGATAGATGGAAAATTTAGAGAAGTAGAGGGGATATAGAAGATTATTCTCGAGGAGGGAAAATGGCTGAATATAAAGTGGGTTGAACTAATTCAACTTCAACACAGTGCTGACTCTTTAGATAAGAAAAGTTGTCATGAGGTTGTTGCATCTTCCGGTTTCTTACTCTGAATGCTCACTAGGGAAATGTTACAAAAGAACCCCAGGAACCAAATTCTAATGATGTGTAGTGGCTCTAATGTGATGAAGGAATGTCCAAGCTATATTCATGTCAAAGAAAACAAAAGCACAGCAGATGTGAGGGATAAGGAATAGGAATCACTGCTAGAAAAAAATAAACTAGGAAAATAACATTAGGTACCAAAAAGGAATACCCCCAACCTCTGAAGATAATACCGACTACATAGCAAGTGAAGGGTGGAATAGCCACAGAAAGTGAGAGATGGTGACGCTCAGTTTTTAAAATAGTTTGAATAATTAGGGCATATCTAAAAAATGTATTCACTTGTGTAACTTCACAAGTTATATACAGTTATGGTGAACTGAGAACTGAAAGGTGGTAGTTTCAGAATAGTTAAGGAGTGTATGTCTAACTTAGTGGACAGTAGAAAATGAAATTATATCTAGAATCACATTCCCCTTGGCAGCTGATTTTTGAATAGGTAATGTGCACCAATAAAGAGAAGAAATGGCCATGAAAAGAGGGACTCACTGGGAATAACAGCAGTGGGCAAACCAGAGAGGGTCTCTCCTCTCATTGACTTCCTCTGTTTCGTGGAGCGAGATAGACAATTAGGAGGACAAATGAACAAGTGCCTATCAAGTAGTGAGAAATGCTAAGGTGAAAATGAAATAGAATAATATGTTAAAGAGCAAGGGGAGTCCACTTCAGATTTAGAGGTTAAGTAAGGCTTCTCTGAGGAAGAGATATAAGCTGAAATCTGAATGATGAGATGGAGCCATATACATGGATCTAAAGGAAAATCATTCTAGATACAAGGGAAAGCAAGTACAAAGAAACTCAGATATGCCTGAGTTGGGGGTAGGGAGAAGCCAGTGCAGCTGGAGTAGCCTGAGAAAAGGGTAAAGTAATATAAGATGGGCCTTGAAAGCTAGAGTATGCTGTTTGTTCTAAGCAATGAATTTTATTCCAAGCATAATAGAGATTGATGATCATTGGCCAGATACCAGTGTTCCGATGCCAGTAAAATGCCTAAACCCTCTGAATATCAGATAACACCATGAAGAAATAAAAGGGGGCATAATTCTAACTGACTGAAGTTAAATTCTGAAGTAATTGAGCTTACCAGAAGTGAGATCAGACTGGCTGCTATTAGTTAAAACGAGGGCTTAAGAGTTAAATTAAAATTAATAATGGGGAAATGAAATTAATACATGAGCTTTAGGACACATGAGGTTTGTGACAATAATATTTATAAGCAAAGAACATTAATTTGCTACTGTTCTCTGTATTTCAAAATGACACTGTCACTGTATGTGATATTGTCAGATATTTTTGAAAAGAATAACATTTAGGATTTTTTTACATTAGGTACATGAGTAGTTTTCCCGTTTCCCTCTTCCACCTGAAAACAAAGGGAGATAGCTCCAAAACAACATGTTGCTTATTCATCGATTCTTAAATTTCCCATCTCTTCCCTGTCTACAAAATGAACAAAAAGTACAAGATAAAAGATATTTCTGAGGTATCTGAGGGAAGTCCCAGTTAAAGTAATTACTGCACTCTGGAGTAGAATGGAATCTAGTGAACCATTTTTTAGCCATCCTAAAAAACTACTCTTTGACTATAGGTTGTCTTCATGTAAAACTTGTAAGTTAGTAGCTGTTGCCACTGCCATGTGTCTTATTGCAAATAATTCAATACTTTGCCACATTTTTAAGTCATTTTTCATTACACCTTCAATTTTTTTTCTAGACATCTATTTGTACATATCCAATTCCAATTCATCATGTGAAAGCAAGTACCATGCCTCTAACTTCTGCACTTCCAGTGCTAGTGGATGGCCTGTATTCTATGATTTCATTGTGGGAGTCTTTGTCTTAGTGATGGCTCCTTAGTTATACTCAAACCCTCAAGAATGCTATGATAGATCTAAGTGTCACACGTATTCAACATTAAACCAAAGCCTCAGATGGCTAATAATTATGGTCATGAATTCCTTCTCAGGCCCAAAACCCATTTACAACAGCCCAGCCTTTACCTTCTTCTGGATCATGGTACCAACTAACGCAACCCGCTGTTTACCAATCTCTCAAACCACTTACAGAACTCTGCGTCAATTACCTCTGACTTCATCTAGAAGTACTTTCTTGGACAATGACTCTTTCAGATACCAAAAATGAGTGGCAGTTTTTATCTCCATAAAGATTCTAATATCAGGTAAAAAGAGACTGAGAATAGTAAAGGACAATTTCAAACATAATAAAAAAAATGGATCATGAGATTGGTTCAGATGACTTGGTTAGTCTCAAAACAGTTTGAAAGAGAAAATCACTAATAGTGGATGCTGAAATTTAGATACAAACTTTAAAGGAAAATCAAAGCAGCATTGAATTTTAGAATTTGGTCTTTAATGCTAAACCAATGTCCTCATTTTCCAAATTAAGAAACTAGTGCTAAGAAAATCAATTTATCAACTAATTAATTGATTATTAGGTACTACCCAATAAGTTACCAGAGTCAGGACAAGAATGCACATCAAATCAAGGTCAGTATCTGAAAGGAACCTCAAATTAAACATTATTTTTAAAAGGTGAAGATTTACAGCTAACAAGTCAGCTACTTGGCTAGAAAAAAAAAGTCTATTTCAATATAAATGCTGGATAGAACAGTGGCAATAATCAACAGGATTTGCTAGTTCATTTTGAATATGAAGAGGTATTTAAAAAAAATTATTGTGAGCAAAATATAGAGATCAGGAATTACTTTGATTCAAAACCATACTAAACTGGGAACGTTAATAAAGGGGATCAAAAGGGGGGAAAGTATGTTCCTAACAAACCTAGTAATCACAGACCAGCAGGAGAATGACAATACGTTCATGCCCATAGTTGAAAGAAGGGCTAAAGACATTCTATTAAGATATAACAAGAAGAAAAAAGGAAATTGCAGTGAAGGGTCCATCAAAGGCTCTTGTGAGCTTCTGAAAAGCTCAGTAATAAAAAGAAACTAGTACTAGACATTTTCAGGAAGGTGGAACGAAAAGGTATAGAGACAGTTAAATTCAAGCTTTCAGGAATTATAACACACACACACACACACACACACACACACACACACACACACACTGGAATGGCAACTTCTTTGAGTAATGTTTTCCAACAGAATGGAAAAAGAATACAAAAATTATCAACAGCAATTCCATTCCTGGGAATATACCCTAGAGGGAAAAACTCATGCACGTGTGTATCAGAAGACAGGTGCAAGGATGTTCATACCATCTTTGTATGAGCAGAAAACTGGAAATCATCCAGATGTCCAGATACAGAAGACAGAAGGCTATACTTCTATGTAGCATTCCATAGGATACTACATGGAATATCACACAAAAGTGAAAAGAAACTAGAGCTGTGCAGAACAAAATTGAACTTAGAATATAATTATGAGTATAAAAAAGCAAATCACATAAAGTTACAGTGTGATATATTTAAACAAAGTTCTAAAAAATAAGTTAAATAATGTGTTATTTAGGCACACATACAAAACTGCTTTAAAACAAAAAAAGGAAGATGATAAACACAAAGGCTTGGCAATAGTTACATCTAGGTGGAAAACAGATTGTACAGGTGAATAAAACAGGTAGATTCAATAGTATCAGTAATTTTTATTATGTTGGATGATGAATTCACAGGTGGTTGCTCCATTTTTATACCTTACACATGTATCAAATATTACAAAATAAACACATATTTAAGTTTACCACTTGCTTTTCATTTTTTCCTTATACAGATTGTATAAGAGAAAATATATAGATCTAAAAACTGCCCCCTATTACTTTTGAGAATACCAGCATAAATCCTGAAGAAATTAATCTAATGAATTTCCCATGAGAAAAAATGCAAAATGTTAATTATCCACTCAAAATCCACCGGTTCAAAAGTCATAGGAGGATATGACATCTCATCAAACCACCTGAAAACTTCATTCTCTTTCTAAATAACAAAATGCTATGCGAGCACCTTCTTGCTTCCCAGGTCAGTAAGAGGAAAAATCAGAAGCAATTGCCTGCATCTATTAACATTCCTAGAGAAAGAGCTTTAAGAATAGAATGTTTAAAACTGAGAAGATAAAAATGGGCCAAGAAATTTGAAGTATCTTTTCAAAGCAGAGACACACAAAATGAAGTCAGGAAAATGATTCAACCTACTAGAACATTGCCAACACTGTAAATGGGAGTTGCAAAACAACAGCAAATTGAAATAATCAAGATTTGTTCATAATGTCTAGAGCTCACAGGATCCAGGATGATTATATATTTTATAAAGTCATATGAGAGGATGACCAGTTTCCAAAAACTCAGAATACTTAACACAAAAACCTACCAAACATAATATTTTTCATAATTCAAAAACCAGTTCTAGCTCCTCATTTTAAGCCCTAATATTACACACTTTCAAAAATATGATTATTTAAATTATCTGGTACTAAATAACTATTTGCAATGAATATGATACCAATTATTTAAAACAGGACCAAGGACACAAATATCATAGGAAAGAAAGACGTATCTTAAAAAGAAGAAAAAATGAATTGAAATGAAGTGATAATGAATATTTAATGTGTTTCTTATACAAAATTCCAAAACTTTTCCAATATCTCCCATCAATGAGAAATATAAAGAAAGGTTTGGATCTGAGATACTCTAAACACTTCACCAATACAATTTTTAAATTTTTAATTTTTGAATTAAAGATGTGGCAAAAACCTAATATCCATAAATTTTGCCTTAAAAGATCCTTTTGAAGCTTTATCATGGTATGAATGTTAAATTTTTTTCCTGGGCTTTTATTAGAATTTTTTTTAACAGAACACATTACTCTTAAAAATTGCTCTAAAAACCTCATCCAAGTCTTCACCAACCTCTCTCTCTGACAGCAGCAGGGAAGGTTGGCTTCCAGTGGAGAAATTTTAGTACCAGCTTTTCCCAAAAGCTTGAAAGGAGAACTAAACTGAATTGCTCTTCCAGAAAACAAGAACATCATTACTGCCAAATGCTAAAATCCCCTAACACCATGGGACATTTCCTATGATTCTGTATGTTGTGCAGGATGAGTTTTCTGTAATATTTCTATTAAATTTTTCTCCAAATAATAACAGTAATAGTAATTAAAATAGCAATAGGGTAATAATCACAATTATATAAGCTATGTGTTTTATATATATTACTAGAGGACCGGTGCATGAAATTGGTGCACTGGGGGGGGGGGGGAGTGTCCCTCAGCCCAGCCTACACCCTCTCCAATCTGGGACCCCTTGGGGGATGTCTGACTTAACTGGCAGTTGGACATCCCTCTCACAATCCGGGACTGCTGGCTCCCAATCACTTGCCTGCCTGCAAGCCTGATCACCCCTAACCACTCTCCTGCAAGCCTGATAAATGCTAACTGCTAACTGTTCCCCTACCAGCCCAATTGCCCCAAACTGCCCTCCCCTGCTGGCCTGGTCACCCCTAACTGCCCTTTCCTGCTGGCCCACTTGCCCCTAACTGCCCTTCCCTGCCAGCCCAGTCACCCCCAACTGCCCTCCCCTGCTGGCCTGGTTGCCCCTAACTGCCCTCCTCTGAAGGCCTGGCCCCCCCAACTGCCCTTCTCTGATGGCCTGATCCCCCACAACTACCCTCCCCTGCCGGCCATCTTATGGTGGCCATCTTTACCACATGGGAGCGGCCATCTTGTGCAAGGGCGTGAGGGTCAATTTGCATATTACCTCTTTATTATATAGGATTTCAAATCCTTACGCAACCCTACAAGGTATCATTTATCCAGTTTTACAGATGAGGAAACTGAAGCACAAAATATAATTTGTTCAAGATCCCACAGCTAGAAAACAATGTTGGTTATATTTTTGAGCACTAACTATGTTCTGGAAATGTTCTAAATATTTTAGGTGCATTAACTAAATCTTGATCCTCATGCTAGCACTATAATTATATATATTTTTTGGTTGAGGAAACTGAGGCACAGAGAGGTGTCCTATGTCACCCACCTGGCAAATGCTGTACTGAGTTTCAAACAGGCAGTCTAGTTCCAGAGCCCACACTCTTAATCAGTAGGCTTTATTATCTCTGTAAATATTAGAACATATAGTCAAACCCAGATCTAGTTCATTAAAGCACACATGACTTTCAAAAATGAGTTTTTCCATTGTTTAAACTATATCACATTCCTCATTTAGTACAGCCAAGCTATCAGATGAGCAATACATACCAACATATAGGCTAACTAAATATAATTCAGAGAAAATATATGTAGAAATCCAAATTATTATTTAGAGATGTGAATAATGATAATAATCCATCAGATATACACATAAACATGTGTTCATTCTTGTGCTGGGTAACAGCTGCATAATCCATTGCAAAGCCTATCCCACCAGGAATCCAAAGCTCAAATGCTCATGCCCTTTCTCTACATATAGTCAAATGAATCCACATACTTTCGTTAGCATGATAGTTTGAAGCATACAATGCCACTGGACAAATACTCTCATTTCTGACCAACAGATATGAAGCTGTACCTAAACCCTGCATACTTTCCATTAAGTTTATGGCCTCTACCAAAGAGGGCTCACTTAGTGGACTGTGTCTATACAACCACAAGCTTTATCACTCCCTCCTGGTCCCAATAATTATTACCTAAGAAATAAGTATTTTAAAAAGGTCAGAAAGTCAGAAGGAAGGATTTATTTTGTCAAGAGTTGAGATTTACATCACTATCCCTTTCTTTACAATCTCACAGGATGCCAGAACCTGACCCAAACTAGTTCATTCGGCCTAGGATCATACACTTAGTAGTGTGATACATAAGACATGATAGTAGCTGAAGCACTATTATTAAAGAGAGATTAAAACAGCTGTACATTATGCTGAAGCACTCACTATTCCCTTTACAAACAGACGGTCCTGGATTACAAGCAGCACTTGACCATTTAAATCACGACAACAACCAGATTTAACCAGCTGGGCCATATTCTCCTAGGCAATGCCTGTTGACCTCCTCAGTCACAGCTGCTCAAATGAAATTCTCATTAGACAACTTATTTTCAGAAGCCAAAGGACTCTCTGATTAAATATAAGTATTTAGAGATAGAAGTCCTTTTTAAAGTATTCATTTTCTGACAACTGTCGCTTATGTTAGAGCCCAGCTACATTGGCAACAAGATGGGTGATACAAGGATAACTAAAATTCATCATTTAATCACAGTTGAAGGATTTTTATCTTGGAAGCATCTTAACCTAAATCTATTAATCAAAGTATGTCTGCATACTTTACGCACCAATATAAACAATGTTTTAAAAGGCAGATTCTGGTACTTTATTCATTCTATATATCGATCCATGCATCTGTGCATTTACCTAATTATCTATCAACCTACCTACTTCTCTGTAACAAAAAAACAAAAACAAAACAAACACCAAGGTTAAATTCACAGAAAAACAAAAATGTTGCTGATTTTCCCACCGATCTCACTTTCAGAGGAGACACTTCAAACAGAACACCTTTGTTCATCAGTGTTTCAGCAATCCAGTGCAAACACTGCTCTGGAGAGCGCATTTCTTGAAGGTATGGCAAATAAAACACTGGAGAATTATTTGGTTGATCAAAGAATCTGCCTGGAAGAGAATAACTTTCCTATTACTAGGAGCAGAGTTTTTATCATGTAGATATTCTTTCAAAATAGACCATAATAAATAAAGCTTTTATAAAACAGTTCCTGTATTTGAGGGGAAGTGAGGGGAAGGAGGGAATATTTAGTCTGATAGAGTAAAAACATTCTCCAGACCAAGAATTACTCAGGAAAGGTTATTTATTATGTCAGTCACACAGGTTTGTCACTCATGAGGTATGGCCTTCAATCCAGGAAGTAAACAGGAAGTAGAGGTGGGTTGTGTATTTCAAAGCTTTTACATATTCCATGGGAGAAGAGATGTCTCAAAGGAGGAGATGGACCTGGGGTTTTAAAGGGTCAAATCCAGGCAAATATGCTGGAGTTATTATATCTCCTCAGACCTAGAATATAATTAGTATAGAATCCAAAACCTATCAGAAACTTTTTAATGGTCTTTTCTATAATTATTTCTGCTCTCCCATTATACTGTTCTGTTCTATTGCTCCAAGCAATAGAACAGAACAGTATAATAATCAAAACTAGGAATCAAACTCAAAATTAAAAATAGAAATCCTCATTGCTCCTATCTCTAAAACATGTTCCTCTACTTTTCTTTTTTAATTATTATTAACTAGAGGCACGTGCACGGATTCATGCACTGGTGGGGTCCCTCGGCCTGGCCTGCGGGGATTGGGCCAAAACTGGCTCTCCAACATCCCCTAAGGGATCCCAGATTGCAAGAGGGTGGTTCTTAGGTGATACACCCTGGAATCAGGCTCCCTCCTCTCTGGTTCTGGGTGTGTCACCTGAGACCTGCCGATGCCAAGTGACCGCAGCTGGACAGCTCCTACGTTGAGCATCTGCCCCCTGGTGTTCAGTGTGCATCATAGCTACTGGCTGGTTGGCCAGTCGGCTGGTCACTTAGGCTTTTATATATATAAATATATAATATAGATTGTGTTACCACCCTTGTATTCACCCAAAGTTTAAAAATTCTGAATTACCTTTGAACCATCCCTCTCTCTTAGTCTCCTAACTTAAATGTCACATCCTAATAATTCTAACTACTAATATCTTTTCCATATGCACCCCTTCTTCCTTTCTCCTTTCTGCCACCTTAGTCCCAGCCCTCATTATCTCGAGCCTGAAACAATTTCCTTAATGTCTCTCCATGCTATATATATCCTATACAGTTCTGCCAGATTAACCTTCCTGGGGAAAAGCTCTAATCCATCACCTTATTGTACTAAAAAATAGTCAATGATTCCTCCATAAACTTCAATATAAAGTTCAAACTCCTTAGCCAAGAATTAAAGGCCCTCTATAATCTGAATACAACTTACATTTTCAGTCACATATGGAATATGTATTTTTGCATATTTTTTTATAGGTAAGATGGTCCCCTCTCTTTACACTTTTGCAAAATGGTCTTTGCTCTTCTTGGCCCTTTGCTTTCCATATAAATTTTCCAATCACCTTTAAGTGCCCTACCACTAAACATTCACAAATTCAGTTGTTATTTTGATTAAAAACTTATTGAATTTGTAGATTAAAGTGATAAGAATTTTTTTGTTTTTATTGAATTTATTGGGGTGACATTTATGAATAAAATTATAGAAGATTTAGATGTACAATTCTATAATATATCATCTGTATATTGTATTGTGTATTCACCACCCCAAGTCAAGAGATTTCAGTTTATTATGTTATTTAGTGTTCCTATCCATAAATATGATATAACTCTTCATTTATCCAAATATTTTATGTAAATAAGTTTTACAATTTTCTTTTTTTTTTTAAATATATCTTTAATGATTTCAGACAGGAAGGGAGAGAAAGAAAGAGAAATATCAATGATGTGAAAGAATCATTGATTGGCTGCTTCTTGCATACCCCTACTGGGGATCAAACCTGCAACCTAGGCATGTGCCCTGACCGGGAATTGAACTGCAACCTCTTGGTTCATATGTCCATGCTCATCCACTGAACCATGCCAGTCAGGCTATAATTTTCTTAAAGGACGTGTATATTTTTTTTCTTTTTACCTTTTGACCTCTTCACCCATTTCTTCCACCATCACACTTTTGGGGGGTTTGTTGTTTGTTTGTTTTTAGAATCCACATAAAAGTGAAATCAAATGGTATTTGTCTTTCTGTGTCTGACTTATTTCACTTAATATAATGCCCTTGAGGTTCATCCATATTGCTGTAAATGGCAAGATTTCATTATTTTTATGGCTGGATCCAGTCATAATATATATATATATCATCTATTCTTTATCCATTTACCCATCCATTGACACTTAGGTTACTTCCATATTTTGGCTGTTGTAAATAATGCTGCAATGAGCATGGTGATACATATATCTTTTTTAGTTATTGTTGGATGTGTTTTTTCCCAGAAAAACACCCAGAAGTAAAATCAGTGGATCTACCAAAACTGGTTTGGCTCAGTGGATAGAGCGTCAGCCTGCAGACTGAAGAGTCCCGGGTTCGATTCCGGTCAAGGGCATGTACCTTGGTTGCGGGCACATCCCCGGCAGGGGGTGTGCAAGAGGCAGCTGATTGATGTTTCTAGCTCTCTATCCCTCTTCCTTCTTCTCTGTAAAAAATCAATAAAATATATTTTATAAAAAAAAATCGGTGGATCTATGGTGGTTCTATATTTAATTTTTTTAGTAACCTCCATACTGTTTTCCATAGTGGTTACACCAGTTTACATCCCCACCAATAATGCATAAGCATTCTCTTTTCTCCACGTCCTCACCAACACTTGTAATTTCTTATCCTTTTTATAATAGCCATTCTAAAGTTATATAAATTCTTTATATATTTTGGATATTAGCCCTTTATTAGACATGTGACTTACAAGTATTTTCTCACATTCCATCAGATGCCTTTTCATTTTATTGATGGTGTCCTTTGCTGCGCAGAAACTTTTTAGTATGATATAGTCCCACTTATCAAGTTTTCCTTTTGTTGCTTTTTCTTTTGGTGTTAGATTCAAAATGTCATCATCAAAACCAATATCAAGGAGCTACCACCTATGTTTTCTCCTAAGAGTTTTATGATCAACTACAATAAAAACAAATCAAGCACTTGGAGGCTAAATAGCATGCTATTAAACAATGATTGGGTTACCAAAGAGATCAAAGAAGAAATTAAAAACATCCTGGAAACAAATGGCAATGAAAACACAACAATCCAAAATCTATGAGACGCAGTCCTGAGAGGGAAGTGCATAGCACTACAGGCCTATCTCAAAAAACAAGAAAAACTGATAATAAATTTTCTAACCCTACAACTTCAAGAACTAGAGAGCAATAAGAAAAGCCCAGAGTAAGCAGAAGAAAGGAAATAATAAAGATCAGAATGGAAATAAATGACATAGAGAAAAAAAATACAAAAGATCAATAAAACCAAGAACTGGTTCTTTGAAAGGATAAACAAGACTGATGAACATCTAGCCAGGCTCACCAAGGAAAAAAGAGAGAGAACCCAAATAAACAAAGTCAGAAATGAAAGGAATAACAACTGACCCCACAGAAATACAAAGGATTGTAAAAAAAAAAATACTATGAACAACTCTATTCCAACAAAATGGACAACTTAGATGAAGTGGACATATTCCTAAAAAAAAAGACAATCTTCCAAAACTCAATCAGGAAGAATAAATAAATCTGAATAGGTCGATAACTATGGAAAATTGAAGCAGTAATCAAAAAAAAAACTTCCAGCAAACAAAAGCTCTGGTCCAGACAGCTTCACATGGGAGGTTTACCAAACATTCAAAGAACTAAAACCCACCCTCCTCAAACTATTCCAAAAAATTCAAGAGGAAGGCACACTTCTAAGCTCTTTCTATAAAGCCAGCATTATCCTAATCCCAAAACCAGATAAAGACCCTACAGAGGAAGAGAATTACAGGCCAATATCCTTGATGAACATATTAGTAGATGCTAAAATCCTCAACAAAATTCTAGCAAATTGGAAGAAGTAAAACTGTCATTATTTGCAGATGACATGATATTGTACATAGAAAACTCTAAAGACTCAATCAAAAAAACTACTAGATTTAATAAATAAATTTGGCAATGTAGCAGGATCCAAAATTAACACCCAGAACTGTATGGCTTTTTTATACACCAATAATTAACTCACAGAAAGGAGAAACTAAAAAAAAAAAAAAAAAAAAAAATCCCATTTACCATTGCACCAAAAAAAATTAAGATACCTAGGAATAAATTTAACTAAGGAGGTAAAAGACCTGTGCTCAGAAAACTAAAGGACATTGAAAAAAGAGATAGAAGAAGACCTAAATAAATGGAAGAATATACTGTGTTCATGGACTGGTAGAATCACACATCATTAAAATGTCCATATTACCCAACAGCAATCTATAGATTCAATACAATCCCCATTAAAATACCAACAGCATATTTCATAGAATTAGAACAAAGTCTCCAAAAACTCATATGAAATAAAAAGATCCCGAATAGCTGCAGCAATATTATCTAGAATCTCTCAGTAATTCACCCGACATTTATTCATATTTTAAATATAGTCCAGAATGTCATGATCATCTAATTTCATGAATTATAGATTAATGGGAGAAATTAGAAATTATTCACAACTAAGCAAGAAGTTGTGAATAATTTAAAGAGGAGAAACCAACACATACACACACACACACACACACACACACACACACACACACACACTGAAAATATCAAACAAACACAAGAACTCCAAAGTTTCAGAACTGCAAGGAAATAACCATAAAGCCAAACAGTCTTAATCATCCCAATGATTTCTGGGGGCATCATTACATTATAGCATGGTAAAATAACTGACATTTATAATATTATAATCATTGTGATACCTCAAATTTATGCAGTTTGCAGTTCATATGAGACTTTTATATTCATTATTATAGTTAATTCTCAAAATGTTTGCATTACCAAGTCAGATATAAGTACCATATCAAATTTTAAGTTTTGTGGCTCAGGGATATCTGTAGAACTTACCCAGGGTCATGTTAATTGTTAGATAGGTATTGACGTTCATAGGCTACTGTATCATGACTTCAAATCATCAAATAATATTTACTTTTATGCTATTTAATGTGGTTAGTAAGACAGGAAAGCATGTAATACATTCTAGAAATTTCCACAAAAATTGCTGATGTGCTAAACACATCCACAAAAATTAATTCTAACCTTCCACAAAATTTAATTTGAAAGTTTTTAAACTTTTGAGCCCTTGAAGGAATAAAATTAAGTAACATGAAAAATTCCCTTATATCAAATCCCCATTTCCCTATATGCCACAGAGATTTAAACTTACAATGTTAGTAGTAAATCCAGAACCATTAATTATCCTACATTTTAAAGTCTAAAATCTGTACATAAAAAAAATAAAAGAACATGCACAGTATAGCAATCACTTAGATTTGATTTATTTAACTGAAAACATAGAAGCATCAGAGGTAAGGTGGGATGGAGATGGCAGGGCAGAGATTAACCAAAGAACTTGTGTGCATACTAGTATATGCATAACCCATGGACACAGGCAATAGTGTTGTGAAGGCCTGTGGGGTGGGAGGTGGCAGTTGCAGAATAGAGGAGATTAATGGGGGGGGGGGGGAAAGAGAGGCATCTGTAATACTTTCAACAATAAAGATAAAATTTTTACAAAGTATTATTAAAGAGTCTTGCACCTAGAGATGCTTGGACCTAAGTGGAGTCTTTAGGGAGAGAAGGTGGATGTGGGATATTAGAATAGATGTCCTATGTCAAAGCACTTCCCCCTTGAACATTCAGCTTTAACAATATTAGAAACCCTCAATGCTACAACATTTGGAAGTAAAATAATAATATTTATAATATTTCTAAAAATGAGGAGAAATAAATTACTTTGGGTTTTCTTTTTGCTTTTGAAGCAATTGATTTTTCATAATCAAACACTATCCAGCAAAAGGAAGTAGGAGAGAGAAAACTGAACGTAAAGTTGCAGCTGAAAAAAATTCCTATACTACCTTTTACCAAGGCAAGGCTTATAGTCAGTTTAAAATCTTGATTTGTTATCAAGAGAACTAAAAAAAAAATGCACAAAAATTTTACATAAATGGAGCTATCTGCCTAACACTCCTAATGGATCACAATCTGCCATCACCATGGTAACCTCTGAATAACTTTTTCCAGGCAAGTGCCAATTATGCACTTCTCCGGCCCTTGAAATCCCACTTTTTTTTTTTTAAGGCCTGGAATTTTTTAAAAGAATAAAGCCCAACAGTTAAGTCCACACATACCCTCTTGTTCAGTCCGAGTCATTTCCTCAAGCTTCTTCTGTTTCAGTGTGTCCACCACATCGGCAAGGCTCCCTTTGCGGCGTTCTGGGGTTCCAAAAGTAACACTGGTCATTATCTCGCGGTCCCGACTCCCTTCGTCAGGCTTATGTGGTGAGGTAGAGGTATTTCGGAAGGAATATAGGGAACATAACTTATTATTCTCTGACTCCTATAAAAACAGGATAAAATAAAACCATTAGAATACTTGTTTCTTTGCATATCATTGGGAGAAAAAAATCCCAAATTCAGAATGACAATATATGATGCTTAGATGGACAAATAAAATACAGTAACTATCTCCACTTAAAAAAATACTAAACAATAAAGTAATTATGAAAATGCAGATTCATACTGGTGCATTGTTCTTTTTTATGAAAAGCAGCCTAAGTGGTTCAAAACCAGTTTCAAAATGGACACCTCAACTTCATCCTCATTTGTGCCCTTCTTTTAAAATAGTTTAGATTCAATTACTGATTATTAGAATTAGCAAAGTTTTTCTTTAAATTGGCAGTTTAATTAGCACAGCCTAAAAATACCTTTACCAAAGTCACACACATTTCTCATGTAGCATTCAGAAATGGTGGTTTGCTGTTTGTTTACAAAGGAACAAGTTTGTCACAGAAACATTTGTACAAGAATTACTTCACAGTACAGAGAAAATTGGCTAACTGTGAGGAGGAAAAACAAATCTTAGATAAAAATAATAGACACCTGAAAGTTTATAGAAAGAAAATATTTACAGATCTCTAAATCATAACTGAGGGTTGAAAGCAACTACTTTTTGGCCATTGCCCATCAATAGTCTTGCATTCGCTTATCTCTCTTTGCTCGGGTAGTCTCTCTCTCAAAGAGAAATGTTGCAAACTAAAGCCTTTGTGATTCTCATCAGAAGCTAGAAAATCCTATCTGCTCCTATATTTCTCTCCATCTTCACAAAGATAGCCTGGCAAGCTTCCAGAACTATGTAGAGGAAGAAGCCAGAGGTAAGTTAGAGTTAATAATTAGTGGGAAGGGGTGGAAGGAAAAGGAATCTAGAGAAGTAAGTTTCCACACATATTAAATAATAATTGCACTCAATAAATGTGATGTATGTATATATTATTGTCTTTTACAGAAGGCAGGAATAAAACTTATTTTCAGGATTATTGGGAGCATATAATGAAATAACAGTTATAAAGTAATTAGACGCAATGCTAAGCTCATAGGCAGTGGTGTTTAATAAATGGTAGGTGCTATTAGCCTGATGGAAGGAGCAGACTTAGGAATGGAGTCACGGAGGATTATCCCCCTTCTTTTAGTAAAAAATGTTAATGATTCTTGAATTAAATTGAATATTGTGAAGTCTGTGAATATATTTTAAAAACTACTGAATTGTATTCATCAAATGGATAGTTATGTGTATTATATCTCAATAAAGCTATTAAAATATTGTGAGTCAAGGAATTAAGCAAAGAAATAAAAAGAAAGACTCATGGACACAGACAACAGATAGTGATTGCCAGAGGGAAGGTGGGATGGGGAAAGGTAGAAGAAGGTAAAGGGGGGATAAATGGTGATGGAAGGAGATTCAACTTGAGTGGTAAATACACAATACACTATACAGATCATGTGTTGCAGAATTGTATACCTGAAACCTGTATACTTTTACTAACCAAATGTCACCCCAATAAATTCAATTTTTAAAACTCTATAGATTCAATGCAATCCCTATTAAAATACCAACAGCATACTTCACAGAACTAGAACAAATACTCCAAAAGTTTATATGGAATCATAAAGACCCCAAATAGCTGCAGCAACCTTGAGAAAAAAAGAATGAAGTTGGAGAGATCACAATACTAGATATCAAACTATACAACAAAGCTATTATAACCAAAATAGCCTGGTACTGGCACAAGGATAGGCATATAAACCAATAGATCAGAAGAGAAACCCCAGAATTTGACCCACACCATTACGGTCAATTAATATTTGACAAAGGAGGCAAGAACATACAATGGAGTAAAGACAGCCTCTTCAGCCCTGACCGGTTTAGCTCAGTGGATAGAGCCTCAGCCTGCAGACTGAAGGGTCCCGGGTTCAATTCCGGTCAAGGGCATGTACCTTGATTGCGGGCACATCCCCAGTGGGGGTTGTGCAGGAGGCAGCTCATCAATGTTTCTAATTCTCTATCCCTCTCCCTTCCTCTCTGTAAAAAAATCAATAAAATATTTTTTTTAAAAAAAAGACAGCCTCTTCAACAAATGGTGTTGGGAAAACTGGACAGACACATGCAAAAAATTATTGTGTGCCAAATCTTAATCTTTTTCACATTCCCATTGTTGGCACAATGACTATCACAGAACAAATGCTCATTACATTTTTGCTAAAATAAAGTAAAAAGGATACAATTAATGGTCCTAGATCTCTTCCTTCCCCAAGAGAGATGTTGTATTTCATTAAAGTTTATGATAACTCTGTGGAGTGATGCAGAGGAACCCCTCTAGATGCCAATCATGTTTAGGCCTTAAACGTGGCTTTTTGGAATGGCCTCTTGATTCTTCACTTTGGACAAACAAAAACTGAGGTATGTTTTGGAAAGCCATTTTGACCAATTAATACTGTCCCTATCAGAAATCTGACCTAAGTGTTTTTGAATTGATAATTACCATTTGATCAATCATGCTTCAGTCACTTTCATTGCAAATGCAAACTAGTCTTATATCATAGCCTGTAAATCAAAAAACAAATTCTGATTCAATCTAAGGGATTCAAGACCAAGTCAAACATGAGGAGGTGGTTACCTACAGATGACTCACCATTGTCCATAATAAAGCAAATTTTCCCATCACTCGAAACATGGTATGAGTGGCTCTCTAGTCTGAGTAACAACCTTAAGTTGTGTTTAAAGCATTTGGGCTCCATACAGTACCACTTTTTTCTCTCAGGACTAATTTCAGTCTTACTTACTCATGTCACTTACTTGTTAGATAACTACATCTCTTGTGGGTTTTTTTTACTCATGGTAATGTGGTCATTGCCATCCTGCACCACAGACAGTAACCACGGGTTCCCTCACCGATTACCCACACACTGTCCTCAGCCCTGTAATGTGTGCAGACTGGCTCAACACCACCAAGAAGCAGGGAACAAGAAGCTGAAAGGTCATGATTTCACCAAGGCACCAAGATAGACAGTGCATGAAATCATAAATGGCTTAAGTCATATAAGTAATCTTATAACATTCTTAGGAACAATAGAAAGGGGCAATATTTATATTTTTGGCTCTCACTTTTTAACTTTCTAAAACCTAAGAAGTATTGGACTTTCATTAGTGGAGGCCTCTAGGCAATTTATCTGAGTAAAGGGGCACACAAATCCAAATACTTTCAATGAAGAAATTACTGTTCGATAAAAGGCAATCATGCCAAATTTTAAAAACAGACTTGTCAAAGAATTTCTAATCTTTTTTTCTAGAGGACTAAATCATTTTTAAATAACTTTTCTTAAGAAAAAAAGCTCAACTTACTCTGTAAGTTTTAAAAACAAATTCTATGAAATATCAATTGAGGCAAGATTCCCAGTGATAATATCTGAGTCTTAAAGCATGTCACTGCAGCACAACGGTGGAGAGATCTGAGACAATATTTCCCTAAAGCAGTGATTCTCAAACTTCAAGATACAGAATCCCCTGGCAAGTATGTTAAATGCAGATTCCTTCATCTCCTCCCGTACCCTGAAGAGCAGGACTCGGGAATATAAATTTTGAGGAACATCTCAAGTGATTCTGATCACAGTTACTTTAATTCTGATGTACCTCATTTTAAGAAACATCAGTCCCTAAGGCAAATGAAATAAATGTGCTTTGCCTTAATGCTATAATGCAGATATAATTATGAATAATTTTAAGAAGCCTGGTTAGTTGTAACTTTTAAAAATAACATAAAGGAGATTACCCCTCTTCTTTTGACCTTTCTTGTTAAAACAACCGCTGAATAACATGACTGAACACACGAATATCACGAAAAGCAGAGTATATGGGGCACGGTATAAGCATTAGTTCATTCAAAGAAAATTTACTATAAATTTGTTTTCTTTCAACCCTTAACGTCAGTGACCTCACCAAACCTAACAGTAAAAATTGTTTCAAAATATTATCCAAACGAATCTCACACAAGTCCTAACACAAGGAATAAAGTCATGTTGTTGATTCAAATGATCTAAAGAGGATTTCACCAGAAATCAATTAAACACAGTACTAAAATTATATGTAGAAGAGTGAAAAAGTACCCCGTAGGACCAGGGGAAAAAAGTCATTAGGCAGAGTTTCCAGGAAAGGAGAGCAATTTTCACAAATTAAGAATATTTTAGTAAGATGTTTTTGTGTCTGAAGGGATAAAAACATAAATATTAAAAACAAAACATATGTACGGATGGTGACAGATGTTAACTAGACTCATTGTGATGATCACTTCACAATATGTACAAATATTGAATCATTATGCTATTCACATGAATTATTATGCTGTACACCTGAAACTAATATAACATTTTATATCAATTATACATCAATTAAAAAACATGTGAGGTGATGGATGTTAACTTATTGTGGCAATAATTTTACAATACACACATATGTCAAATCACTATGTTGTACACCTTTAACTAATATAATGTTATTGATCAATTATATCTCAATAAAACAGGAAAAGCATGTTAAAATATTATTGCTTCAATTTTTCAGGTGTGATTTCTAAATGGTGATGATATTATTAGTAAATTTCTTTCTTTTTTCTTATTTGTGTTTTCTAACTTATAACTGATGAAGTATTGTTTTTTGTGTGTTTTTTGGTATTTTTAATTAAATTTTTAAATTATATTCTTAATTGTATAGCAACAGATAAATGATTTAATTAGTTTCAGATATATAACATAGTGGTTAGTCATTATCTAACTTACTAAGTGATGCCCCAGAACAAGTCTAGCATCCACCTGGCATCAGAAATATTGTTTATGTAATAATAAAGAGATGATTGGAAAAAATATAAAAGTAAATTTAAGAGAACACAGTTTGGACTTCCTAAAAATTAGTACATTATAGTTTCCTGGTACTGAAACCAGAAAAAAAAAAAAACTTTCTTTCTAGATATTTCTGTACTTGAGGGTTCTCAAATAACATTTTCTAATAAATCTCATTATTTAAAAGGGCATCCTTATATCAGCTAAAATCTATATCCTTATAATTGTCACCCATTATTTCCTGTTTGCCCTCAAAAAATTCACAAAATCAGTTTAATCCCATTTCCCTATTAGAGTTCTTCAAACATCTTAAGGGAAGCATTAAATAGTCCTTTTCTAGGTGAAATTCCTCGAGTTTCTACAACCCATTTCTCATTTAACATAATTTCCAGATCCTGTCGTTCTCCTCGGATGCACTCCAGTCTCTAGAAACTGTACTAAAAATGGGTTGCCAATAACTGAATATGAAATTCTGCATCCTCATTTTCACTAGGAAGGAAAGTAACACTCAGAGATTATGTGGCGTCCCTCATCTCACACAGGTGTAGCTGGCAAAGCTAAAATCTAAATGTAGTTTTCTGATACCATATCCAATGTTGTTGTTTTTTTCCATTCCACAGTAACAATAAACAAATAAAATTAGTTATCGATTCTTGTATAAAAATCACCCTAAAATTCAGTGCTTAAAACAATAATACTTATTATCTTTTATGCTAACTGCGGGTCAGGAATTCAGAAGCATCTCTGCGCGATCTCCCTACATGACATTTTCTCTCCATCACGTTAGCTTCAAACATGATAGCTCAGGCTTCCAAAGGTACATGCCCCCAGAAAGAGCCAGGTGAAATCTGTATCGCTGTTTCTAACCTCGCCTGAGAAGTCATGCCCTGTAACTGTCAGTGTATTCAATTTAATAGCGAGTACCAAGGTTTGCCCCTAGTCAAGGGGATGGGAGTTAATCTCTGCATTTTTATAGGATGGACTTATAATTATATCCTCAAATCTCTGCTGTGAGAAATGAATAATGTATAAAGCATTGAGTACAGTGCCTATCACATAAGACTCAATAAATGATAACTACTCTTATTATTAAATTTAAATGCCCTTTATCCAATTGTCCTTTGTTTCAATTTTCAGTTCTGAAAATACCGTCATGATAACCATTGGCACTATTTTTAGGTTTTTCTTTGTACTCACTCATCTAAGTAGAATAATCAATATATGCTCAAAAACCACTTCCTTTATGAAGTCATCCCAAACTAATCCCACCAAGACCTGACCCTCACAAAGCTCCAGTAACCTTACCACTTGTAATTAGCTTTTCCTGGGGATACTAAGAATTTCCATTCAACCTAACAGCATATGGATTAACTCCATTCTGGCCAGGAACAGCTAGAGAATGTGTCTGCTTTGATTCATCTGTGTTGCCAACTGCACCTAGCCCAGGAATGTGAATGGGCAGCCACATGGTGAACAAAGGAGAGAAGTGGCCTACGGTGCAAAAGTCAGAGAAGATGTCAGGATTTGAGAAAGTCACAGACCATGGGCCAGAGACCATTTCTGACCAGGAATGGAATCCTTGCCCTACATAATGGAGTGGAAACCCAAATACAAGCAGAAGTCACTGAAGTCAGGAGAAATGACTAGGAAATGGACTCTCTAAGCAGCTGAATTAATCAACTTCCCTGCTGCCCAATCTAATTCTAGGACAAACTATTACCCTCTCTTACTCTTTCTTCCACCCATTAGCAAGGCTGATTTAAATGTGTTCAATCTTACTGCATTGTATGTTGTCATTTTTGTTTTGCTCTTTCATTTTGTTATACCGCCTCTAATTATAGCTTTACCTCACTCTAGTACGCCTTCCCTAAAGATAAGCTTTATTGAGATACCATGGTTTCTAACATTCCCTCTATCTATAGCAAACCTCTGTTTTCTCAGACCCTACCCTAAATCATTCAAAGTCTAAATCTTAAAAATGATTCTTTCCAACACTTTCTTACTGAGACACTCCATGATTCTCTATAGTGTGTTCTCTTTACTGCAATGAAGAAACCCAATTTGTTCAATTATAGATATGTTCCTGGCAATCTTTTGCTGAAGGGAATTAAGGAATGCAATGTGTGTAAAGAAATTAAAAACAATAATAAAACCAACTAAAGTTGCATGTATTGGCAACTTAACCATGTCAGTGATTAATATATTAGGTTATAATATATACTATATACTAGTATGTACTACTTTTTCTGATTATCTGCTTTTAAAAACTTTTTTTGGAAGAACCAGAAATGGCCTGAAGACGGTGCTATATAAGAGACATTGTACTATGGTGTTATGGAGTGACTGACAGAAAAGCTTTATCTAGTCTAGGTTCCAATAACTTCTTGCTAACAAAGGAACTCTAACCTTTTTAATATGCTGAGAACTAAATTGCTAACATTTATAGGTTCTTTCTCAGAGGAAAAAGTATGTTTTTCTCCAGTGTGACATATTTTGAGGAAAAACATTGGTTTTAAAAAGCTTATATAAATGAAAATACTGAATTTGGCTCCAATTACCAACAATTTATTCCTGACAAAAATATCATTTGCTCTAATAGTGAAATAAAAAATATTCTTTTTCTCTTTTATTAAAATAATACTGGTAGAATATATTAAATTTACATAGCATTCTCAAAATTGGAATAATATCATGTCACTTTATTATATTACTATACTGTTCAATAATAATAAATTTATTTATAATGTGTCAGAATGTAGATTTTTTTACCAATATTTACTAAAGTATCATGACTCCTAAAGTCCAAGAAGGAAAAGCCATTTTAAAAATATTATTTTGATTCCAAGAAAAAAATTACAAATGTTTTTTAAGATGGCCTCATCACCATATTTAATAAATGGAAGTAAATATAGTGAACAAAGTAAATACAGAAAAATATTAAAATCTCTGAACTTGTCAAGACAATCACATAGAAAAGCCTTGCATCATCTATATACCACCAGCCTCACATATAGAATCAAATCTCAAGATTCAAAGGTCCTTAAAAATCCAATTGTTCAACACCATCTAGTACTTGAATTTCCTATTCAAGAAAGGTAGTATAATAGTTAACAAGTAAAAGCTCTTTGGGCCAGATTTTCTAGTTAAATACGTTTTTTCATCTACCTCCCATATAACCCCAAACAAGTTAGATAATTTCTCTGTGCCTTAATTCTCTCATCTATAAAATGGGAGTGATGCTAATAGTAGTACAGAACCTACCTCATAGTGTTGATATGAAAATTAAATTAATTAATAAAAATAAAACACCTGTCATATAGTAACTGCTCATTAAATGGTGGTGGTGATAGTAGTAGTGATGATGGCTGTTACAATTTCCCTGGCAAGCAACTTTTTGCCTCTCCTTAAACACCCTCACTGTTAGAAGATTTGGCACTTCTCAAAGCAGTTGGTTTTATCTTTGGAGGGTTGTCAAACATTCTTATTTATAGGAATGTGAATCCAATGCCTTCAAACCATGGAAACATTTCCAGCCCATAGAAACATTTACAACAGCAGCACTTTCAACACATACACACAGCATTATAGTACCCTTGTATCTTTTCTTTTTCTGGCATAACATCCCCATTTTCTTCATTTCTTCCTCATAAGACATGCTTCAGCCATCCAGATCTTTCTCCCCTGAGTATGTTCCAATGTGTTTCTCTGGATCTTTTAAATAGGAGTGCCCTGAATTGAATGTGTTCAATATTGTCTAAATAAAGAATTAAGGCACATGCTCACTTAGGGATAATAAAGATCATGGATAGGCAACCTCACAGATGAGAATACTTACAACTTTTTGGTAATGGAACGGTAAGAAGAGCTTTAAGGTGAGGCCACGTGATAATGAATTCTCCAACACATGGAGCAACATTCTATCAAGGTTCAGCTATTAGCTGATTCATGTGCCTTCCAAACCAGACAGCTACTGACATCTGGCAATTCATTAGTGTTTAAACTACCATATGATATTCAACCTAAACAACACAATCAGGCTATGTTGAGTTGGCTAAGACAATTTTAACCTTGAAACCAACATATTTCGAATTAGCAAGAGACTTGATTATAGTTCAAATCTTTCATGTTTGAGATGAGGAAACTGAAGTCAGGAGATTGGAAGTGACTTCTCTAATGTCACACAGCAAATCAATGTCAGAGATTAAACACAGGCCTTCTGTAAGATAACATCCTATCCTTTCCTACATAACCCCAGGGAAAATATTTCTACTGATTCAAGAGAGAGAGAGAGAAAGAGAGAGAGAGAGAGAGAATGTGTTGACAACTTAAGGCATTAGGGAAGAAGTAGTATGATTATGTAGATGTTGGAGAAGGCATTAGGGAAGAAGTAGTATGATTATGCAACTGTCTATCTTATTATCTTTATGCTCTCCTCCTTTGCAGTTGTTTTCATTGCTTCCCCATTTCAGAATGCACTTATAAAAAATAACTCTATTTTTTTACATATAATCAGCAAAGCAGCTAGTATGATTCATAGAATCCAGATATCGGTCAGTTAGTTTGTCACGAACCTATTTTGCATCATCCAAATGAGAAATAATGAAGAGAACTTTGGGGTTTATCCACCCCAGATATCATAATTAAGAATCTGAAGCCACCCGGCTGGCATGGCTCAATGGTTGAGTGTCGACCTATGACTCAGAAGGTCATGGTTTGATTCCCATTCAGGACACATGCCTCAGTTGTGGGCACACTCCCAATGTGGGGTGTTCAAGAGGCAGCCCATCAGTGATTCTCTCTCATCATTGATGTTTCTATCTCTCTCTCCCTTTCCCTTCCTCTCTTAAATCAATAATAAAAATATATTATTTAAAAAGAATCCAAAGCAAAAGAGGCAAAGTAAAACACACACAAAAAAAACAAACAAAAAACACCTCCATACCATCTTCCAAAAACAGGGAAATAGCCTTGAAAATAAGAGAGTCAAGGTACCAAAGACCTATTGCATGATGCAGGTGTTGGCAGGGAGAGGAGTGCATGTACTAGTAGTATGACACAAAAAATAAAGTTAATTTATTTTTCTGGAAACTAAATTAAACAAATTTCAATAATCCATTGAAATTTGTTTAATTTAGTTTCCAGAAAAATCTGTTCTTAATTCAATATAAAATCTAGGGCCATTGTGGGGGAAAGGGGACCTACAGTCATTTCAAAGGTATGAGAGTAGTTTCAGAAAAAATAGAAAATAAGATATAAAACTCTTAGGAAAAAGGCAAGGTATCTGGGATCCACAAGAAAAAGAGGCAGTAATTAGGATCCCAGAAATAATATCAATGTGATAATTTACCCATGTTTAGGGTATCTATTTTTAAATGATGAGGCTGGGGTCACAAAAATAGATCAGCTCATGCTCTTTATACCTCACAAATCTTAACATTAAGAAGTACCAGAGCCCAATGAAAGTTGGTCAAACCCATTTATCCCTTAATAGAGATTCTGCTCTATTGCAGTGAAATCCTTTCATAGCCTAATTTTCCAAGGGAAGAGGGACTAGCGAGCAGATTGCTCTGTGTGTCATACACACTGAGCACTCGCAGCCACTCTATGATCTCAACAATCTCCCATCTTCACTGGGATCTTGCCCAGTAAGGTTCCCAAATTTGAGAATTTCACCCCAAAAGCCTTCAAATTTCCTTCTAATATGTCAAAGACATATAATGGCTTACCCAGAAACTCTTAGTAATATAGAAATTTCTAAATAACATCTCTAGCTCTCTAATTTAAGTTTTTACAGATAGAACAAGTTCAAAGAAGGTAAAAGTGATTTTTCAAAGGCTATGTTGTTTATGAAACAACTATCCAGCTATCTATCTACCTATCTGTCTAACTATCTATATTTACATTTCCAGGGAAGGGGAAACTAGGCACAAAAATGTCACCAATTTACCACAAAGCAGGAAGTAGAAGTATTATTTTGTCAGCAGGTGCCCTAATGTATAGAAGCTGTTCCTTGTTCTACCTGGAGACAATACACAAACTTGGATTGATGGTTCGGTTAGAATCATAGAGCACATGCCTTCTTTCTGGCAGGAGTGGGCGGTGTTAGTTTTTATTTTTCTCTCTTAACTTTCAAATACCCAAAACTTATATACAGATTGATTTCTGGCCCTACTGTACTATTCTTCATAGATCCAAAAAAAGTAGCCAAAAGGAGAGCTAAACTCTAACCTTATTGTCAATTTCACAAAGCAAAATAAATAAACTATAATCATCAACTTCACATACAAACGATATCAGTGTGAGAGAAAAAAAAGTGAGAAAAGTAGAAGCATAGCAGGTACAAAATAAGTTAATACAACTGAAGGGCAAATGTTAACTCTAAATTCAACTGTAAAAGTTTTCTCAATTTCATGGATTACATTACCTTAATCCTAGCTAACCTAATTCTATCTAAAAAGCTACCAATGTACCACTGAGACCAACCAAAAAGTTTTTAAATAACAGTAAATGCCAAAAAAAAGTTCTAATTCTTTGTGTTTCTAGGCAAATGAATCTCTCCTATTATACCACCACAATCTACCAATGTTTGAATGAGGGAAATTTCTTCCCAAAAGTTTGATGAACTTGAGAATATTGAATTCTAGGTACTGTCAGTACACTGGTAGTGAAAATAAATCAGAATTAAATTATAATACAAACAAGAGTTTACAAATAACTTCAAATCATTTTATTAAATAATGTTTTTGATTTTCTAAAGTGTTAATGAAATACAAAGAAGATAAATGAAATGAATAAATATTCATTTCTAATTTTTACCTGGTTGTAAAATATTATTAGTAAAGGTTTGTAATTTATACTTTTGATTTCAGAATATAGTTTACAAAGAGATATATCATTGAACACAATTTTTATCACTTAGAAATATAATGCCTAGAGGTCATGGGAATGTAGTAATACCAAAATAATATTTAAGAGGTTAATAGTATAAAAAATAAATATGTCATCACATTAAAAGATTAAGCAACAAAAGGAATAATAGCTTGAAGTTGTTTCTCTTTAAAAAGGTTACATTTTTCTTGTTCCTCTTTAATAAGGAAAACTTATTACAGGGGACAACCAAACAGTGGGATAATTTGCATATCACGGTAATTAAGGCACATTCATTAGATGTGTTCAAGGAAGATTAGATGTGTTCAGGAAGGAACAGAGTAGGGTCTTTCCTGCTTAATGCAGGTGTTTTGACTCAATAATCAAAGAGAGCCCTTTCAAGCTCATCTCTGATTGAACAATGGGAGCAGGATTTGTTATGTAAAACTTACTTTTATGGAAAACAACTCTCTCCAAATTAAAGTAAGAAGGTAGATCAGCGAAATAAGCCAGTCAGAGAAAGATCTCATATGTGGGATATAGTGAGCAACGTAATTTGATGAACAAGAATAGATCCAGAGACAAATGGTGGTGGGGGGGGCGGGGGAGCAGGGGCGGGGGTGTTAGAGAGCAAAACCAATGGATACAGACACTAGGGTGGTGGGGGTTTGCCCGGGGTGGGAATGGCTTGGGGGGGGTGGGGGGGACGTCAATTAAGGTAAAAGGAGACATATGTAAAACTTTAGACAATTAAAAAAAAATTTAAAAGACACAACTCTATTATATGACCTATATACAGGTTGTGCCCCCAAAATGTATACACACTGTAACAGCTGATAGCTCAATTTTAAAAATGAAATGTATTTTAATAAACACTGCCTTTATAAAAAAAGAAGAAGAAGAAGGTAGATCTGGAGGAGTTAAGTACAATCCCACCTTTCCCTTCCAAAGACAGATGCTGCCTATCCAGGCATCACCATCTTATTCATGCTGATCTAGAAGGACCTTAAGGTTCATATTTCATTCTAATCATGAAAAGTTCAAATTAGTCATGTAAATTACTGCATGCTATATAATACATACATTATACTTTCTACAAAAAAGTTACTTAGAAGAATTACAGAAATGTGTATATTTCATTATTCCAGTATCATATTTCATTATAGTAATGTACCCGGATCGTCACTGGGCAAGAAGGAATTCTGCACAAGAAAGTGAACATTAATCAGAACCACCTATATATTAAAATGGGCTTGTAGAGTTCTGCTTTAATCAGAAAATTATTGGTGTCTTGAGATCAGCTTTCATTGATTAACACTGATCAATTATGACAAGAAGCCTATTTAAAAAACAAAACAATACTTCTACTATGTTTAAATGCCATTTGAATTCATCAAGACAATAAAAGCTGAGTGGAATAGGCCTGCTCAATCAAATTGTTCTATTAGACTAGATCCTACCACATTTTCTATTAGTAATCAAGTCTTATTTTAAATAATTATCAAAAATGATTTTCCCTAAGAGTCTGGAAATGTTATAGAGCCCAAGCTATCCTTTGGTCATGAAGGAATATTTGCATATGGATAGTAGATAGGAACAGTCAAACCACAGAAGCATCACTATAATGTACACTAGCAGCTTACTGGTGCAAGAAATGAAAACAAAATACTTATGAAGCATAAAAGTATCATATAAAAATGAAATAAATTAGAGGAATATTGGCTGAATCCCAGAAAAGATAATCCTGATGACCATGAAGGAATGTTGTAAATTGTCAGTAAATGTCAGTGATAAAGTTTGTTAAGAGATTCATTTTACAGTCAGTACACTGCAAACTTCAGTTACTGGATCTTATAGGAATGGAAAAAATTAAGTAAAAATAAACATGGCATATCCCATCTCCTTGAAAACATTCTGTGTACACAATTTTATTACACTAAAAAAAAAAAAAACTACTAGGGTCTGATTTTCCTTGAACTGTCAAAATACAAAAGAAATGCAAAAAATCTTTGCACAGATATAGTAAAGTACTGGATTTTTATATTTTGGCAGGAGCTCAATATGCAGCCCACATAATCACATGCTAATGACTGGCGTGTGTTCATCAGTATGCATACCTGATTCCTTCTTGCCCAAGGGGGAAAAAAGCCAACTATACCAAAGCATGTTAATGTTTCTACGTTCAACAAAAAATTTTGACAAAATGCTCGGTAAGAAAACTTTTTCAAAAAGTGTATTTAGAAAGATGTATTATATCATTATGAAGACTGATAAAATAACTCGACTTTTCATAAACATAGAGGGATTTTTAAGTAGCATATGAGTATTCATTTTTTTTAATTTGAGAACTTTTTTTAATAAATCTTTATTCAGATTACTACAATTGTTTCTCCTTTTCCCCCCGATAGCTCCCCTCCACCCGGTTCCCACCCCTTCTGCCCTTACCTCCCCCTCACTGTCCTCATCCATAGGTGTATGATTTTTGTCCAGTCTCTTCCCACACCCCCCACACCCCTTTCCCCCTGAGAATTATCAGTCCACTACCTTTCTATGCCCCTGATTCTATTATATTCACCAGATTATTCTATTCCTCAGGTTTTTAACTCACTTGATTTTTATGTTCACTTGTTGATAGATATGTATTTGTTGTTCATAATGTTTATCTTTACTTTTTTCTTCTTCCTCTTCTTAAAGAATACCTTTCAGCATTTCATATAATACTGGTTTGGTGGTGATGAACTCCTTTAGCTTTTTCTTGTCTGTGAAGCTCTTTATCTGCCCTTCAATTCTGAATGATAGCTTTGCTGGGTAGAGTAATCTTGGTTGTTGGTTCTTGCAATTCATCACTTTGTAGATTTCTTGCCACTCCCGTCTGGCCTGCATAGTTTCTGTTGAGAAATCAGCTGACAGTCATATGGGTGCTCCCTTGTAGGTAATTAACTGTTTTTCTCTTGCTGCTTTTAATATTCTCTCTTTGTCTTTTGCTCTTGGCATTTTAATTATGATGTGTCTTGGTGTGGTCCTCTTTGGATTCCTTTTGTTTGGGGTTCTATGCGCTTCCTGGACTTGTAAGTCTATTTCTTTCACCAGGTGGGGGAAGTTTTCTGTCATTATTTCTTCAAATAGGTTTTCAGTATCTTGCTCTCTCTCTTCTTCTGGCACCTCCATAATTCTGATGTTGGTACGCTTGAAGTTGTCCCAGAGGCTTCTTACACTATCTGCAACTTTTTGGATTTTTTTTTTCTATTTGCTTTTTCGGTTGAGTGTTTTTTGCTTCTCTGTATTTCAATTCTTTGACTTGATTCTTGCATTCCTCTAATCTGTTGTTGGGTCTCTGTATAATATTTTTTATTTCTGTCAGTGTATGTTTAATTTCTAGTTGGTCCTTTTTCATATCCTCGAGGGTCTCATTATATTTATCAGCCTTTTCTAGGATATTCTTGAAAAGCCTTATAACTGTGGTTTTGAATTCTATATCCAGTCGTTTGTTTCCTCCATTTCTTTTGTTTGTGATCTGTTTCTTTGTCGCTGCATTTTCACTGCTTCCCTGAGTTGGTGGGATAGCTTTGTGTGCTAGGTTTCCTATATGGCCCAGTGGGTCGACCTCCCACTTACCTGAGGTGGACACTCTTGGTGCACCCCTTTGTGGACTGTGTGTACAGCCTTGTTATAGTTAAGTCTGGATTGTTGTTGTTATCACTGGGAGGAATTGACCTCCAGGCCAGTTGGCTATGAGGATCAGCTGTGTCTAAGCTGGGAGAAGTTCGGTCCTGGAGACAGCCTTATAGGATTAGAGTTGCCAAATTGCAAAAGCCTCTGTGTTCAGCTTGGATGGGGTGGAGTCTCAGGGCGCAGCAGACAGTCTTGGCTTCCTGTCAGCCCTGCCCTTGTGCGTGCGCATCCTTCCCCGGCTCCCGAGCCTCCACCCGAGAGTCCATATTCCCCCCGCAAGAGCGTGGGTCCCCAGGGGCTCGCCTGGAACTGGGGTTCAGTGCAGTCAGAACTGGGGTTCACTGCAGTCAGGAGCTTCCGAGTCCCTTCTGCTAGGGAAAGCCTGTGGCAACCTCTGCAGTCTTTGTGCACACTCACACGTGCACACTTCCAGACCCCTGCCCACCGGGGTTCCCCCGGCTCTCCCCCGGCTCTCCGAGTCTCCGAGTGCCTTTCTCTCTACCTGACAGTCCAGACTCCCCCTTTATGAGCCTGGGTCCACGGGGTTTCGCCCGGAACTGGGGTTCAGTGCAGTCAGGGGCTTCCTTCCCCCTCCCGCCAGAGAAAGTCAGCCAGGCTCTCAGCTGCCCTTCCTCTCTTCACGCACAAAGACCCTTTGCTGTACCTCAACCCTTTGCCGTTCCTCCAGTTCTCCGTGAGCTTTTCTCTTTCCTTCTAGTTGTAGAATTTCCACTCAGCCAGCTTTCCTGTGGTTCTGGATGGTGTCTGTTCTGTCTTTTAGTTGTAGTTTTGAAATTGTTGTGCGAGGCAGCAGTTTAGGTGCTTACCTATGCTGCCATCTTGGTTTCTCTCCGAGAACATTTTTGAAAAATAAGTATTCTTTTATAGCAGAAATGAAACAGTGCCACTAACTGGGGGGAGGGGGGAGATAATAGAAAGGTAATCAATGTGTTAACACTAGAAAACATGAGTTGTCTATTTCACAACCCATACCATGCAATAAAATATGGTTTGATTTTTTGGTTCAAATTGTAAATAAATTTGTCATTAAATTTTGAGATATGTTTAAAAAGAGACAGTACTGTGTGCTAATATGGTTCCAAATTTATAGAAAATGGAAATTTCCCATCTCGCTTCCTGGAGAATATTGTTTCATGACTCCAGAAGTCAAGGATGGACATTTCCACTTGTTACCTAAAGTTTAAGTTTGAATTTTACTTAACTTGAATAAATTCCCAAAATCCTAAAATGAAGTAGTAACAATTTCTCAAAAAGTCTAAACCTTGATAGTTTATGAATTTTTATCCAGTGCTTCAGAGACTGTCAGGTACCAAAAAGATGCACATGAACTTTGCCTTAGGTGTTAAATCTATAAACTACTTAGTATAAACTACTTAGGACCAAGTGAACTAGTTGATTTCACTATACCTTCTAAAGCACAGTCTCAATAAAAGTGAGGAAAGACATTTCATTTGGGTGCTGCCTTATATCTTAAATGACTAAATCTTACCAAATACTGGCAACAATTCAAGTTTTTTAAATCTTTTAAAAGGCAATAAAATTAGAAATCTTCTAGAAGTCTGTCACAACATAAAACATGGCTGAGAAAGATTGAATCCTCACTTAAAATTCCTGGACTATGTTATCATGTAATGGAAACAGCTCCATTCCCAGAAATGGTTCAAAGTCCATACCAGACTTTTTATGACTCCAGTGGACTATACATAAAACTCTCCAGAGTTGATTAGCAACTTCATTGGACTGAAAGCAGGAAATACAGAGTAGGATAAATTGTTTGCAAGCAAGAAAGTATTATTCCCAACAGTTATTTATTAAATGTCTCAACATGGCTATTATTGTTTTCTTTCAATTACAACAAAGGACATTATTAGCATCTTTTACTTATAGAAGAAAAGTGTTCTTAAAACTTTTCTAAAAGATAAAACTCGCTTGGGGAAATTTAACTGGTCTCCAAAATAAGGAGTTCTGATAATCTGGGGCTGAAAGTCCAGCATGGTTATTTCTAGTTAATCAGACTAGTAGTTAAAAGCCAGATGCATATAATCCCTTTTTGGCTTAAAATATATATCAATATAAGCAGGCATGTAAGTGTACACATACACATGTGTAGAGAACACCCTACTTACAATCTTGTCACTTTTTCAATCTTGAAAGAGATACTGTTGGTGCCTTACCCAGATCCCCAAGTCCTACCCCAGAAGCCACTTGCAAACAGTTCACTCTTAGGCAAAAGACTTCTGTCCTCACATTGGACTATTCTCTGTCCAGGAGCAAGCCTACCCTCCCCCCTCTCCCTGGTCTCAGCAACTTCACGTCCTGTTCACTAATGACTAAAGTTCTGCCCACATGCGCATTACTTAAAACAGTCTCCTCGCCCTCTGTTGAATCTTCTTCAGAATCTATGGGACCTCCTCAAAGAACCGTTCACTCTTCCACTGAGCATCGAACTCTCACCTGAGCTACTGCAATCGTTTTCCTAAGAAGTGTCCTTGTTTCTGGTGTTGCCTCCTACAATCCATTCTCTACACAGCAGCCAATGCGATATTTTAAAAACATAAAACAAATCTTGTTACTCTCAAGATCTTCCAGTGGCATCCTCTTGCACTTGAAGTAAAGTCCAAACACCTCACTGCTGAATATGATACCCCATAGTATCTGCCATCTGCCTGCCTGCCTCCTTGATTTTCTCTCATACTGTTCTCTCCCTCAACCATTCCACTCCAGCTACTCTATTGTATTCTGTTGCTCAAACACACCACCAAGCAGCTCTTGCACTTACTCCAAATTTTTGCATAGCTAGTTCCTTCTTGGTATTCCCATCTCAACTCACATGTTACTTCTTCAAAAAGACCTTCCCTGGACTTTTAAAAGTGGTCATCTAGATGACATTTTCTTATTTAATTTTCTTCATTGTACTTATTATTGTCTGAAATTGTCTCACTCTGTGGAATTTTGTCTGTCCCACTCCTAGAATCTAATTTCCATGATAGTAGAGAACTCATCTGTATTATTCGCAAGAAAGTCCCTGTCCCTGGAACTTAGTGGGCCCTATACTCTCAAGTAATCTTTACCAGATAATCATTACAGCACAATAGCATATGCCAATCACTAAACACTACCACAAAATGTTCCTCCATGCTTGTTAACATTAAAAAGGATAATACGCTATACATGTTTTCATAAAAAAGTATGTGAATTTATTCCTGCCTAACGAATCAGTCCTAATGGAAACAAAAACATATTTTAGGGGACAGTCAATATTCCTCCACAAGAAAAGGTGCTGGTACACTGACACCATAATGAAAAGGGTAGTAATGGTACATAGCAACCAAGGACAGCAAAACCTCATTTACACTAACCTTTTAGCCTTCAAATGGATCATACCAATTAACACAGAACTCTATACTTAAAATTAAACATTTTTGTATCCATAATATAAGTAAATGTAATTAACAGTGGAGTCTAAAACTTTTTTATCTCAAATTGGTCTTTGAATGCCTATCTCTAAAATTTCTATTTTCCTTCTTTACTTATGCCATGAATTTTCTTTGTTTAAAACTGTGTGATCTCTCATATTTTACTATAGTTCCACCTCAAAATAAATAATCAGAGTTTTAACATTTAAAGATTTTGTTTCTGATCAGGAAGTGGGGGTTAGCAGAACTTCTCTGCTTTGTCTTTCCTCTACAGAAAAGCTCCTCTGTGGTCTTGATATTTCAATTTAAATGCTTTCTGAACCCAGTAGATAAGAAACTTTTTAGTGCCTGTTTCTAACTGTTCATGAGTGAGGACCGTCACAGAAACTAAATAGCAATGGAAACCGAATAGGTGCTAATAGGATTTTTGTTGATTTTTAGACTTTCTTTTAAATTTTATTTCCCCACAACTATTTTATGGGGTTCAATTACAGTCAGTAACAGATATGATCCATTGAGGAGAACTACAAGTTTCGTTTAATTTCATAACAATCCTTTTGGACTGTACATTTACTTGAAAGTAGAATGTGGTAAAAAATATTGACTAAATTTTACCTTTGTCACAGTTCCTCCACCCCAACACCCCAACACACCACACACACACACACACACACACACACACGCACACACATACACAATGTAGGTTTGCAGGACTGCCCAGAAACCTAAAATCCTTCTATTGTTTTTCTTTCCTGTAAAAAAAAAAATTGTTTGGTGATATAATACTTGCAGTATAAGTCATTACAGGTCTGATGTTACAGTTCTTACACAGTACACAGTATTGAATCTATTGAATGAAAAAGGAGCACAAAGGGGATTTCCAAATGCAGCTGCTAGTTCCCATTTGTTAAATCCTTTTACTATACCGTAGACATACACAGCTGGGAAATACTATAGAGTGGGAATTAAAACAAAATATTTTGGCTTCCAGAAATTCAGAATACACAAAAGGTTCAGTGGAAAGCAAAGCTTGATATCAAAAGAGAGTAAAAGTTTGAAAACAATGATGATTTCTTTTAGACTAACATATAACATATTTGTAAATTGAAACTTTATTTTACACTGCCATAAATTCCACTTAGTATAATTTGCTAAGTACGTTATTAATATCTATTTTCTAACAAAATTTTAGATGATAAAATTTTGGGAATAACTCGTAAAGCAATTTGGCACTTGCCAAGATACACACAAAATTTAACTGAGAAAAATAAGTAAAGTGTTCTCTAAAAAAGTAAATTTTGAACTGTATTATTTCTGATTCAACCTACATATTCTAATTTAATTATTTTTATCTGTCCATAGCTATATTTGGCATAAAAGCAAAAATATATCTCTTTATCCCACTGGCCTAATCCAAGCCTCTATCATCTCTTACCTGGATTTCTTAAATAGCCTCCCAACTGGTCTCCCTCCCATACATTCATACTACAGCTCGAATTATCTGCTTGAAATACACTTTAACCCTTCAATGCCTTTCCATTGCACTTAGAATCAAATCTCACTTCCAATGTTATCTACAAGGTCTGGTTCGATATAGCCCCTACCAATCTCTCCAACCAGATCGGATGCTACGTTGCATCTTTATTACACTCCAGCCACAAAGACTATCTGAATTTCCGAAACTCAACTATATTTTTCTCACCTCAAATATTTCATACATGTTATTCCCTCTGCTATTTTTACTCTTTCTTCTATTCTTTGCCTGATTATTTCCTCTTATCCTTAGGTCAGCCAAGATTCCTATCTATCCATTCTAAATGAAGTTTTTTCACTAACTTAGCATTCTGTTATTTTCCTTCCTAAAACATATCCCAATTATTTTAATTTATTGTTGACAGTATTACAGATGTCCTCCATTTTATTCCCCTTTATCCCTTCCACCCAGCCACTGAGCCACCCCAGGCTGTCCCCACACTATTGTCTGTGTCCATGGGGTATGCATACAAGCATATAACACATATCACAATCTTAATTATAAATTTACTAGAAGCCCAGTGCATGAAAATTCATGCACTGGAGGGGTCCCTCAGCCCAGCCTGCCCCCTCTCACAGTCCAGGAGCCCTCAGGGACAGGAGGCAACCCGGCAATCAGGGGAAGATGATGACCCCATCACACCTCTGCTGCTGCCACTGCTGGCAGTGCAAGCCTTGGCCGGCCCTGGTTACCTGAGCCTCAGGCAGCCCGGGGCTGCTGGGCAGCCGCCATCCAAGGCTTGCCTGCCCCTCAGGCCGGCCCTAGGTGGTTGGGGTTTGAGGGAGGGTCTGGCCACAGTGTGCACCTGCCACCCTCCCCAGTGGAGCTGAAAGGACTGGGGGACTCCGGCAGGGCTGAGGGGACTGGGCACTGACATCTTGTGGCTATGGGGGCCGCCATCTTTGTGATGGTGTGATGGTCAATTTGCATATTCTCTCTTTATTAGATAGGATTTTTGTTTCCTCTCCTGGATATAAATTCCATGAAGGCATATTCATGTATGTTTTGTTCACCAGCACCCAGTAGAATGCTGCACTCAGAGTAGGTGTTATATAAATATTTGTTGAAACAAAAATAAAACATAGCCCTAATATCTTGCCAAAAAGCTAGTGGCAGTGACTGGATATCTATTTCATCCATGCTATCTTGGAGGTATGAAATGAAGCACTCAAGTTCAAGCAGAAAAATGGACTTTTAGTCTTGCTTTATCATACTAACAATATGATACTTTTCATATTGATACTAAAATATGATACTTTTCTATTCACCCTATTCAAGGAAAATAAATCTTCCAGTGATTCTATCTAATTATAAAATGATGATACCCTTATCTAAAGTTAGTCTAGAAAAGTCTTGTTTTTCTTCCAATCCCCTCCATCTTACCTACTGCTCCAGAGCACTAGTTATGTCTACAAAATCATCTAAAAAAGAAGTGTCTGCATCCACATATTATAAAATCAGATCTTTAAATTGGTTCTGAGACATTAAGCATAGGGCAAGAATTTAAATATATGTTGTTAGTAATAAAGGCATTTTTAAATATTACCTTATTTTTTAATTAAGGAATAAAACTTTTCCTAACTGCCCACTTAAAATACTTTTCATTAACTTAACCAATAGTTAAGATACATAAAACAAATTTTAAAATTCCTAATCAAATAAAATATGTTAAGATTTTGGTCAGTTCTAGATGCTTAAAAAAATAAGTGTATTTGCTGTAAATGAGACAATGACTGTCACTTGCTATGGACTCTGTTTGATGGTTAATTTGGGATTTAACATGACAAAGCTGGCTAACATGCTGCATGTATTTGATGTTGTTGCTCCTAACTTTACAGAAAACTTCTACCGTCTGACAGAATGATACTGAGACGCTATGTCCTTTTGAAATTAATCTATAGGCATTTAAATGAGAAAAATCTTAATTATAAATAAAAAATTACTGTAAAAGTGATAAATACCTGCACTTACTCACTGAAGCTGTGTTCTCCATACGATCTCATTCCCATAGACATGTTTGCTTAATATAATTTTTAATATTAATACACAGCCACACTTCATTTGATCATACCTATTGTGTGGTATTATCAACTTCATCACCTTAAAATCTGAGGTTCAGAGAATATGACAACCAACTCTTTCCCCAAATTAAATATTTTTTTTTTGGCAAGGTGACCTAATAATGGATAAAAACTAAATCAAAAACCATTTTCCAATTTTCCCCAGTTAGAGTAATATTAATAATATATATGGTGGTTGTTTTATGATCTGAGCACAATGTACTGTAATGATATGTATTTTGAGCTTTCTCTAAAACACCTGTTTGTAATGAGGCCATACTAATGGACACACTTAGCAACAGTGGCCAGGTTTTAAAAGCTCACCATTCTTTGCTGAGACGACAGAATGCTGTCCCAGTCAGCATCCTGTTGAATGGTATTGACAAGTGTTGGTAGCTCCTCAGAGTGAGGTTTGTTGTGCATTATAGGGTGCAGAGGCAGATGGGAGGCCACATGTTGATCACTGCCCTCTTCCTTTTCCCTTGAGGTCAAATCTTGGGTCATCGCTTCCTCTCCATCAGCTGAACAGGCAAATGGAGAGGTGGCTTGCTTGGAAGACATTCTTCTGCAGAAGAAGGAAACAGCATGAATTCAAAAGGACTGTCCATGAAAAAAAATATCCCTTACATTTGACTATTCCAAAAAAAAGAAAAAATTCTAACTTCAGAGATGTTTACCATCTACTCTAAACCACTGAAAAAGAACTCTCAGCTTATCTGTTCCACTTCTCCTCTTTGATTTTAACTCACAAAACTCTTCCCGGTGATTGCTGCATATTTTCTTTCTTACCAATCCATAAAGCGTTTATGGAATAAGTTTTCATAATATGTGTAGTATATGTATGTGTGTAAATTCCCCCCAGTTATCCCAACTAGATTATAAGCTTCTTGAGAGTAATTTTGTTGATTTGCCTAGCAATGGGAAAAAAAAAAAAAAAAAAGAATGAATGAACTGGCAAATGAGCCAGTTTGGAAGATGATTTGAAAGTACATATATCCAAATTTTGCTTATGCTTTATATTGGAACAAAAGAAGAAAATAAAACCAAGAAGGCAGGTTATCTATGATGAAAGTCTAGGCAAATTTGGTCCTGCCTTATGAGTTTACACCTTGTATTGAGTGCTAGGCCTAACACTGTTTAGTGTCAATGGGACCCTTTTCTAAAGACCTTCAAGCTGTGTCAACTGCTGTAATTTAGCTTTTAAGTGACATATTGATTGAATGGCTGATACTGTTAGATTAGTCTCAAGGCAGTTTTATCACATTTGAATTGAGCTTATGAAATAACTATGCTACTATTTTATATGAGAAAGTATATACCAGATTCAAAGCATTTAGTATGAAAATAGTAAAATGCCTACAATGCATAATATTTTACTACTCCACAAACTATTACTGAATATTAGTCTATGTACCTATAAGTAAACTATATTCAGCACAAGGTCTTCATTCTGTGCTTTTGCAAACAGCCAGAAAATCATTATTACTAAACAGAATTCAAAATTCTTATAATATCACTTTATCAAGATGCTTTTCTTAGCAAAATGTTTAGAAATAAAACTGCCAAAAGTTTTTAAAATAAAATAAAAGGCAATTGGGCATCTTTTCTAAAACTTTATGTCATTTTTGGTTTATAGCATAATTAGTTCTAAAATTGCTGTGTAACGAAAGGAATAAAATCTCTACCTTAATTGCTTTTTAACATTAATTGATTTCATACCATTTTTTTAAAATGCACAAATCAGTTAACATAGGAAACCACATGAGCATTTTTCAAATTAGCAAATCATTAACTTGCTAGTACTGTTTCTAGACAAATAAATACTGATTAAAGGGTCCAGAAATCTGAGATTAACAGTTAAATTTACAAATCTGTCACATGCTTTCATGAATATTGCAGTGAAGGAAATATCAAGTGCAAAGAAAAATAATTAAGTTAATTCCAATTTAAACAGTAGTTTTTATGTAGCAGCCCATGTTTCACATAGGATTTAACAGCTAATGCTAAATTTCTCACAATTAATGAGGGGGCTCATATTTAGTATCCTACAGTGAAAAAATTAAGATAAGATTAGCTAATCTAATTATGCAGGGTTCTAAATAAAGTATTATAGGCTTTTGAAGTGCTTTGAAACATATTAAAATGCTGACACCTACTTATAATAACCATTCTACAAATATAAAAATTTCATCTATTGGACTTGATACTAGAAAATACAATGGTGAAAGGAAGTACAGAAGAATGTCTATATTTTCTTTGAGAAGAATAAAATGCTATAAAGAGAACTATATCCAAGTATCAGATAAGTATATTATTGACCGATGTCTAAAAATACTAACAAAGGGACTTATGTATACACACTTAGGAAAAATGATACCAAAGGATGTTTCTTAGTCTACATGAATCACTCTTGAGCTTACTTCATTGGCCTCATAAATACTATCATAAAACCAGGCAAATTATAACTGTCCTGCAAGTTTATCAAGAGCCTGCCATAAACAACAAGAATGTTTTCATAGTTCAGATAATGACAGTACCAATAATGTAATCATTCACATTAAAAACAAAAGAATGAATTTACTGCTGCTTTTTAAAACAGCTCAATACAATTGAAAGTCATAATCCAAAACTCACAGGGACTTTAGCTTCCCAAAAAAGATCCTCTTATTATAAAGTGACTTGGCTGCTTCCAATAGCATTATCTGTGATTGTTGCTTTAGTATAAATTAATCATGACACAGAACACAAAAGTCTCTTAAGAATAATTTCAACTGCAAAACTGCACCAATGAACAATAGTGCACAATCCTAATTAAACACAACCATGCAGCTGTAAAAATAGACTAAATCTGTCCAAAGCCATGAGTTGAGTTTCAAGGCTGGTTTGTTAGAGTGTTTTCTTAAGGAAGGCTGGGCCCTCAGTCTTAATCAGCCAATAAATTATTTCCTGCAATTACATTAAATAGAAAATTATCTTCAAATGAGGAGTGTTAATTGAAAATCAAAATTCAGAGGGAAGTTTAGAAATTACACGCTGAATACAATTAGTGAGGAAGGGCTTCACCTCTACTTCATCAACAGCCTTGTGGCAATTCCTCCAGTGACCATTCAGGAAAGTTACCTATTTATAACATCACACAATTTGTCTTTTATTTTGCACCTAAAATATGAATGTGCATCAAGGTTGCAAATAAAAGATATGCTGCCAAAAAACACCAATATTAAATCTGACTGTTCAGCCTCAGTTCACACCATCCTTAGGGGACAAGGGGAGAGGAAGGTAAGATAATAATGGTTAACAACCAAGGAAGGCATACTCAACTTGCAATCCTGGCCTTTAGCAAAGGCATTAACTTTTTTTATTCCAAGAAGAATACTTTTCCATGCTATATTTTACTTAAATTTTTTGTATTTACTATAGTTCTCAAATATGTTGTTAGCAGAGAAAATAGTGATTTTGTTCTTTTAGCTAGTTATTGCTCCACTCTGGGCATTTCCTTTTGACAAAATTGCTGGGCTTGATTTAGGTTTGTTTTTTATTTGGTTTTGCTGTAGTTTTTGTTTGGAGTGGTGGTTTGTTGTGTTTTTAAAAGGAAAGTGTGCACAAATTCATTTTAATGCAGTTTATTAAATAAGTCAGACTCACTGATTATTTGATTCAATTTACTGATTATTTTTTGCACAATTACTTTATTAAAGAGTCCTTCAATTTACTGATTACATACTTATTCATTTCATTTCTTTACTTTAACTTCCCCTTTTGAAATGTTTTACTGCAAAGAATTCTAGAAGCTGCAAAGACTCTTGGTAATGTTTTTACTATAACCATTGCACCATGACTGCCCTCCTTTAGAAATTCATAAATCAAATATATACCCGTTTTAATGTTTTACATTGCCACATCAGATGCTTACTTTTATTTCTCATGCTCATATCAGTAATTTTCCATCACAAAAAATTTCACCCCCCCAGTGCATTCGAATGGTATCTTACTTTAGCTGCTACCATATATAACTAATAGGCAAAAGAACAAAATTCTTGTAAAAATGGTCAATTTCCATGTGACTTTACTTTGCTTTATTTTTGCGCTATAACTTAAAAATCATTCAAATGAATTGTTTTTTTAATTTGTATTAAAAAAAAATCTCCCTAGTTATACCCCGTGAAAACAGGGGGTTATAATGGAAGTGCTGACACAACCCTAACTAACGCAGCGCAAATGTTGCCGCTATAATACACAAAATCAAGTTCTATTATTCTAAACGATCCTCGCTCATGGGATTTTTCTTTACTGTGCTCCCAGCCAAACTGCTGAAGCATGAAAAATTTAAATGCAATCAAATGTGCCCAATTCTACTTTGCTAGAACAAGTGTCTACAGTGGTACAATCTTAAAAGGAGATGCAACAGATTTGTTTGGTGTTTTTTTTTTTAACTGTTTATTTATAATACAGTGCATTGGAGATAAAATAAAAGAGGAAATTACACTCACATGGTACCAGTGTATTGACTACACAGAGTACATTATAATCAGAGAGAAAAACTACATTGTCAACTTATCACATTGGTTAAACAATATGGTTTTCTGGGGCATAGCTATTATCAAGTAAAACCTCCAAAGAGAATTACATATCTTTGGGACACATAAAACTAAATTCTCATCATGTGTTCCCGAGTTTGAAATGTCTCTGCCCAGGAGATCAAGTGAATTCCCAGGATGCCAGGCCATTGGAAAGAACTTCAGGGCTTAGGACTTTTGGGAATGAGAATGTCGCAGATAGTCTCCTGTAATTGATCATGTTTTCTAGGAAGTTAGTAGGAGTGTCTCTAGAAAGATTATAATTATTTTACTCCAAAACCCCAGTATCAAATCTGAATGTTTAGACCATTAAAACCTACTCAGACAGTAAATTTACTTTATATCTTTTAGCAAGAAATCAAGATTAGCTTGTCTAAGACTCTATAAAATGGGGAGGACTAGATATCTACACAGTAAATCCTCTATTTCAGAAAAGCATACTTTCTAGAACGTTAAGCCTTTCTGATTTTATGCTATTTTTTAAAAGCAGTCATTTGTATATGTTTAAAAGTTAGGATTATTTTAAAACAACTTTCTCATAAGGCAAAGCCATTCAAAATTACTTTTTTTTTCTTTACTACTGCTTGCAAAGAATCTGTCTCCAAACTATCATCTGGAACTTAACTATAGACAGGAGCCTTGAATTTATTAGAACAATATTTTTAATTTGACTTTTTAAACTGTCCTCATTACTTTTAAGATTATTACCAAATGGTATTCACTTTTTAGGTGTGTTACATTTATTCAAAATGAGGCCTGTTTTGAACACAAAACAACATTTTAATAGCTGGTTTACTTAAAGAAAATATTAAAAAATCAGACCAACATTCACATTTATTTTTGCAACTCAGCCCCAGGCTACCAAGGTAGACTTATTTCAGTCAAATAATTCACTGTTAATTTAATCCCACAATTGATCTGATACTGAGAAATAAACAGCTAATTTTCCAAAAATATAACAGTGTCTCTCATTTTAAGGAGCATGAGTAACAGATACGTTCAGCTGCCAAAACATGCAATACCTAGGAACTCCTGCTAAGGATGCCAGGCCACCCAACCTAGGCAAAGAATTATTTAAAATTATCCTATACCTCTAATTCCCACATTTAAAGATGGGCAGGGGACAGGCTGAGGGAGGAAGCCTGATTCCAGACTTAAAATGAAGACATCCTTTTAACACTTTTCCTGCTTCATTTGGATAAAGGCTGTTCATGATTCCTTGTATTGTTTTATCTGGCACTACCTCTTCTCCCCGCGCCCCCTGCCCCCCCGCACCCTCTCTAACTTCCCACGGTTTCTGCTAGGTTTTTCTCTCTCTTCCATCTGTTTAATAAGAAAAATTTAGTGAAAAAGAAGGTAACTGCTTTCAGAACTACCTTGGAGAGTTATAAGCCAATCTTTTAAAGTTTGCAGTGGCTCTTTCAGAACATATATGGTAACATATGCAGACAATATCTGTTGGAAGAAAACTCACTGATTTGAGATAGCGGTCAAATCAGTAGAGATAAGGCAAATGAAATGTGCTTGAAGCCCTTCAAGTATGTCTAAGAAGAGTCTTAAATTAATGGAATTTGGCTTATCTAAGGCTTCTAATTTTTCACACCGAAGCACCAAATTGTCTCCAAAGGCCTTCTGAGGTTCTTACAAAACAGGGATTACCTGGAACAGATTCTTCTCAAGTCATCAAAGTTTGTGTTTCTAGAGTTTATATTTAGCTGACAATATTACTGTCACTTTATATAGCTTAAGACTGTTCTTTGGACTAGAGCTCATATGTCTTGGAATGCTTTGACTCATGAATTGTTTCTCCTGATAATGTTACATCATGTAATCCACCTCTGTCTAATCGGTTGGTATCTGCTGGAAGATGCAGGCGACCAGCCTAACCACTGGACTGCCTGCCGAACTGCCTATGGAAAACCTATAATTACTACATGTGTTCTTAAGTATCCAGTTTCTTCCCAGGATCAAAACAACTTGATTTCATGTAACCTCTATCTGTAATTTTTGCCTGATAGAGATAATATTGAATTTTTCTCTCAGTTTATTTACCAGTAACTTGTTGGGATCTTTGGTTTGGAAAGCCAGACCCAAAATATATAAATAAAATCAGTCACAACAATAAGAGCAAAACTAAACAATAGCTACTACAAATATACACTAAATTGGAGGATTTTATTCAAGCACAATGACTTTATAGCTCAACTGAAAGACCTTGCTCATTATGGCTTGAGTGAAAGAAAGCTGTATAAAATAATAAGAGAATGAATTTATTTATATACGTCCACTATGAATTTCCTCTTCACACAAAATGAGAATCGTAATTGCTAAAGTGAAAAACAAACATGCCTTTACCCGCTTGAAAGACACTAGTATGGAAGCCCAATTACAAGACATTTTATCCAATTATTAATGATAATTATAAACCAGAGCAATAACTTCTCATAAAGAAAAGGTAGGAAATTGTCACTATATACTTTTTCATTCTTACCTCTCTTTTTCACTTCTTAATACTGCCAGGAAAAAAAAATTGAAACCGTCTAGAATGTTTCAAAAAAAATGAAGGCTCACACAAGGTGACAATGAACAAAATTATATAAAGAAGCTAATCTCTGGAATTCTCCACATAAACAGTGAATTCAAATACTAATAAGAGCACCACAACTTTCCAGACAGAGTAGAAGGCATTCTATCCAAAGCAATCCAGCAATTTATCTCTTTTATATAATAACATAAGGTATAAATTTCAGGTTTCAGTCTAATAAGAGGAGGAAGAGGAAGGGGGAGGGGCAAAGAAAGAGGATGAGGGAAGGAGAGTGGAAGTGAAGGAGGAGGGGTGAAGGGGAAGGGGAGGAGAGAAACAACTGTGGCTTTGCAGTTCATTTTCAGTTTGTCTACTTAATGAAAACCTCATTGTACAACCCTGAAAACCATTTCCAGCAGGCAAAGTATTTCTGATTCAGCAGAGGTTACACAAGCATCCAAGCAGTTAAATATAGGTGCCAAGCCACAATGCCAGGAGCTCTTAGTACTGTGAGTTAGTGTTACCTGACAGCTTAGTGAATATAAAATTACTTGTTTCTCCAATTGAAGACAATCAAATTGTCACCTTCCATTGTAATAATGCACAACTAGTGATCAGCAAAGTGCAAACATAATTACCATGAAGAAAACAAAATATCAAATCTAAATCCCTCTGCAGCGTAAACACATTTATTTGTTCTCCCCAAAAGGAGTGCATTTTAATGCTGAATGCTATGATTATATTATTTAACAATAAGATATATTAGTCTTACATTAAATTAAAATTAAGAACAACAAGAAAAACCAATTCATACAAAGTGAATACAAATACCAATAAGAGCACCACAACTTTCCAGACAAGAGTACATGGCAAGCAAATTGCATCACTGCCATTTGGGCTGATAATGTTAAGTGTATATCAGCAGCACATCCATTAGAAAGACTATGCTTTCAGAGATTTCTTTCTAGCCAAGGAACATTTCTGAAGGTTGAATACACAGGTTGGATCCAACCTCAAAAGCTTTTGTCTTAATTTTTCCTAAAGAAAAAAGGTTATGCTTTATTTTTGTCTTCTAAAGTAGTCTGTATTTTTGAGGTTGAAAGTTTACCTCACAAAATCGATGTAGCACCTTTATCCAAGTTTAGAAAAATAACCAAGCATAGGATACATATCCACAACTATTACTGAGATACTCCATATCTGGAATTCTCATCCAAATTTGGTGACTAGATTGGCTCACTGTCAGTGATTTCAGTTAACTCAAAGCTGGGTTAGTATTAAAGCACTGAAAATTCCACATTCTTCTTCCTTAACTTGAAGATTCCTAAGTTATAAAAATAAATGTTGGTCCAAATAAACAAAATTATCTAACTCAAAATTTTAAACATTCATATGTACATCTTTCTTCCAATGTATCAAAAACTATCCTTCCCATTCTCAAAAGACTCATAACGTAAGGATTTTCTTCTAATGCCTAATATTCCATTTTCACCTGATACTTCTGTTCCAAATAATATCATTTAAAATCCTCTAACCAAAAAATGGATCAGTTAAGGGACAGAGAGAAGAACTGCAACAGAGTAAAAGTGGAATGAACCAGGGACCATCAACAATATAAGATTTCCTTGAGCTTGAACCTTCATGTATAAATTCAAACATTTGCAATTGGATAGATCATCCCTTAGAATGATGCTTTCATCCTTTACAAATCTGAAATGGCCAATCACTCTCACATCACAATCCTGTTCCTTCATTCTTCCAATTAGTTAAGGAAGAGTTATTTTTTAGGAGAAAAGGTTGGATGAAAACACTGGATTGACTTTGTGGTTAAATCAAAAGCAGAATAAGGATGGGAGGAACAGGAAACAAGGAATCTATTTGGAAGTCTTATGGCAATTTAAGATAAATTTCACATCATTTAAGAAAAGACTTTTTTCTTGACCTTGTCAACTTTCAAGTAATATAACAGGAGAAACCAAGATGGCAGCATAGGTAAACACCTAAACTGCTGCCTTACACAACAATATCAAAATTACAACTAAGAGACAAAATGGACACCATCCATAACCACAGGAAAGCTGGCTGAGTGGAAATTCTACAATTACAAGGAAGGAGGAAAGCACATTGAGAATCAGAGGAGCTGCAAAAGGCTGAGGTACAGAGACGCGCGAGTGTGCAAGAGGGAGGGCGGCTGAGTGCACAGGTGGCTGAGTGTGCGGCTGCCTTTCTAAAGTGGGAGGGAGACAGAAGCTCCCGACTATGCTGAACTCCAGTTCCGGGTGAGTTTCTGGGAACCCAGACTCATTCGGGGAGAAACTGAATTGTCAAGAAGAGAGAAAGCACACTGAGACTCAGGGGAGCTGCGGAGACAGAGGTCCCAAGGTTCGTGCATTCAGAGAGGACTGACTGCTGAGTGCATAGGTGGCTGAGTGCACGGCTGGCTTTCTAAAGTGGGAGGGAGATGGAAGCTCCTGACTGTGCTGAACTCCAGTTCCGGGCGAGTTTCTCTGAACCCAGACTCATTCGGGGAGAAACTGGACTGTCTGACAGAGGGAGAAACTCAAGGGTGGCTTTTTCTCAGAGGTGCTTACAGCGATTGCCGAGGGACACTGAGACTCAGGGGCCTCACAGGGCAGGGCTTATGGGAAGCCAAGGCTGTCTGCTCTGCCCTGAGACTCTGCCCCATCCAAGCTGAGCACAGAGACTTTTCCAATTTTGCAAGTCTTATCTCATAAGGGTGTCTCCAGCTCAGAAGTTCTCTCAGCGTAGACACAGCTATATCCTCACAGCCAATTGGCCTGGAGGTCAATTCCCCCCAGTGATACCAACAACAATCAAGACTTAACTACAACAAGGCTGTGCACACAGTCCACAAAGGGGTGAACCAAAAGTGTCCACCTCAGGTAACTGGGGGAGGCTGAGCCACTGGGCCCTATAGGACAACACACAAAGCTACTCTACCAACTCAGGGAAGCAGCGAAAATGTGGAGACAAAGAAACAGATCACAAATGAAAGAAATGGAGGGAAGCAAACAACTGGATATAGAGTTCAAAACCACGGTTATAAGGTTTTTCAAGAATATCCTAGAAAAGGCCGATAAATTTAATGAGACCCTCGAGGATATGAAAAAGGACCAACTAGAAATTAAACATACACTGACTGAAATAAAAAATATTATACAGAGACCTAACAGCAGACTAGAGGACTGCAAGAATCAAGTCAAAGATTTGAAATACAAGGAAGCAAAAAACACTCAACCAGAAAAACAAAATGAAAAAAATAATCCAAAAAGTTGAAGATAGTGTAAGAAGCCTCTAGGACAACCTCAAGCGTACAAACATCCGAATTATGGGGGTGCCAGAAGAACAGAGAGAGCATGATACTGAAAACCTATTAGAAGAAATAATGACAGAAAACTGCCCCCACCTGGTGAAAGAAATAGACTTACAAGTCCAGCTAGCGCACAGAACCCCAAACAAAAGGAATCCAAAGAGGACCACACCAAGACACATCATAATTAAAATGCCAAGAGCAAAAGACAAAGAGAGAATATTAAAAGCAGCAAGAGAAAAACAGTTAATTACCTACAAGGGAGCACCCATATGACTGTCAGCTGATTTCTCAACAGAAACTATGCAGGCCAGACGGGAGTGGCAAGAAATATTCAAAGTGATGAATAGCAAGAACCTACAACCAAGATTACTCTACCCAGCAAAGCTATCATTCAGAATTGAAGGGCAGATAAAGAGCTCACAGATAAGAAAAAGCTAAAGGAGTTCATCACCACCAAACCAGTATTATATGAAATGCTGAAAGATATTCTTTAAGAAGAGGAAGAAGAAGAAAAAGGTAAAGATAAAAATTATGAACAACAAATACATGTCTATGAACAAGTGAATCTAAAATCAAGTGAATAAAAAATCTGATGAACAGAACAAACTGGTGAATATAATAGAATCAGGGGCATAGAAAGGGAGAGGACTGACGATTCTCAGGGGGAAAAGGGTGTGGGAGGTGCAGGAAGAGACTGGACAAAAATCATACACCTATGGATGAGGACAGTTGGGGGGGATGTAAGGATAGAGGGTGGGGTGGGAACTGAGTGGAGGGGATATATGGGGGGAAAGAAGAGGAACAATTGTAATAATCTGAACAATAAAGATTTATTAAATTTTTTTAAAGTAATATAACAAAGTTTTTTTCAAGGAATCCTAGTTATAAGCTTAACACAATAAAAACTTCCCAGTAAAGGGGGTATAATCAGTGCTTTTTTTTAACTTCAATGATGAACAACTTGATACATTCCTAAAATTATGCTCCTATATAACATTTGTTACAATACAATAATAATAAGTATCAGCAAGAAAATAAAAAAAAGAAGCCTGTTGTCAGAGATTGTTTTCCAGACCCAGAGAGGCCTGCAGAGATAATATCATAAGCATATAGTAAATGGAAGAAAAATAGCAAACTTAAAAGGATTTCATTTTATATATAAAAAGAAGTTTAGTCTATATGTTCCATAAGAATAGGGATCATGTCTGTCTTGTTCATTACTGGGTTCCCAGTACCTGACAGAGTGCACACCACATTGCAGACCATCAATAATATTGGAAAGAGAGAGAAAGGGAAAATTGGTGAGAAGAGGTGTGCAAATTAGCTTATATTTTAAAATTAACACGAAAAGATAATCACAGAAATACTACTTACATGTTAATGCTACTAACCTAAACATTATTCTTTCTGTATATTCTTTCTACCAAACATCTCATTCCTTAACATCTAAATCATATGATTTTTACATCTATATCCCCACACTGATCTCGCTCTCATTTCCTTGCAATACAACAGTCCTCAAATGACTGCTAGATATTTATACCAAGATGTACTTTGCTATATCACAGTCAACAAACTTAAAATTAGATGCATCATTATTTTCCTCAACACCCTCCCTCATTCATTCACATTCAGAAGAGCATCATTCTCAGAATCATCCAAGTGTAAAACATGAACACTATATCCATCTCTTCTTTTCAATCTTTGATCCCCACTGCTAGCCTGTCACTGAGCTTCATCAACTCTTCCTTAATAATGTTTCTTAAGCTCAGACTTATTACCACACTCATAATACCTTAGGACAGGACTTTATTACACTTCCTACCTAGACTCTTGCAACAGACTCTAACCTGGTTTTTGTAATTTCAGTATCTCCCCTCTCCAAATCAAGCTTACAAACACTCCCTTTATCAGATCAAGAAAAGTCAGCAGCTCCTCCCTGATGACCAAAACATGTCCAAACTCCTGACTCTGGCATTCAAAGCCCTCCATCCAAATCCAACCAATCTTTCTAAACTTATCTACTAGTAGTCTACACTTTAACCTTTACTCTAACTAGACTGATATACTCAGACTTCATTTATTACTGCCTCCCAGCCTTTTCCTTACTGTACTTCCCTCACCTTGCTTTCATATCACTAGGAAACCAACTGAGACTATTTTAGGTAGCTATGATCCATCCTTCTCCTAATCACATCTAATAAGTGCTCTGAAAATGTATTTACCACTTATTCAACAATTAATGTATACTATTTTACATATCTTTTTAAAATATAGGACATCACTATCCTATATAATAAAGGGGTAATATGCAAATTGACCTAACGGTGGAACGACCGGTTGCTATGATGCACACTGACCACCAGGGGGCAGACGCTCAATGGAGGAGCTGCCCCCTGGTGATCAGGGCGCTTCCACAGAGTGAGCACCGCTCAGCCAGAAGCCGGCTCTTTCCCCGCCAGCACAGTGTCAGTGGAGGGAGCCTATCCCGCCTCTGCAGCAGGGCTAAGAATGTCTGACTAACAGCTTAGGCACACTCCCCATGGGCCTAAGCCATTAGTCAGACATCCCCCGAGGGCTTCCGGTCTGCAAGAGGGATGTCTGACTGCCAGTTTAGGCCCGAGCCCCCAGGTCAATGCTCAACCACTGAGCCATGCCAGTCAGGCAGCTGTAGTTTTTATACAGTAAACTTTATAACAAATATTTTTTGGATGTTAACTATCCATGCTTTCCCTACCATGCTTTTTCTGGTTAGCCTAAATGATCAACATTTAATTATATTCTTTTACAGATGATTGTGAGATAAGATAAGGATGTCACTGCCCCTTTATATCAAAGTCCAGAGAAGTATAAGATCCAATTTCTACCTCCTAGTTCTTACCAGAGAAGCCACAAAAGAAGCATCAGGTACAACTGAAGCTGTTTCACTATAAAAGTAAATGTGAGGACAGCCTTCAGGGAAAACAAGATGAGGTACCTGAGAAGTATATATTTAACACACCACCTGTCTAGAGTTCATTTCAGGAAATACAGAATAACTTAGATATTCTCTTAAAATCTGACTACCATATAACATTACATACATCCTAACTTCTGGGGGAAAGTAATAGAAAAGGCCCATACACGAGGGCATTTATTTTTATAAATTATCTGTGAAAAATGAAGAAAGGTTTCACTACCAACACAACATTTCACATTTTTTGGTATACACCAA